>QANZ01052941.1:205229-223599 GCA_003254925.1 Chamaecrista fasciculata | reverse complement strand
GGAACTCACTTTCTGGACTATTTTTGCTAATTTTCGCTGTGCAGAGAAACCCGCCGCGGGACCCGCCGTGGGAGTGTGTCGTGGCTGTTTCGCGGCTGTTTTTCTAGTGCAAACTGCCGCCAACCCGCCGTGGGAGTGTGTCGTGGCTGTTTCGCGGCTGTTTTTCTAGACTAAGCGAATTTCTTTCCTCTTGCTCTTTTCTCTTGCCGGTTGCTTTGTGCATCAATTTTTCACATCTCTCTTGTTCTTTTAGTGTTAAAAATTAAGTGTTGCATGCTTAGGAAGTTTAAGGAACATCTAAATCTTTTGAATCCTAAGATTGAAAGAACTTGTAGGAAGCTAAGAAAAGAGAGAAGACTAAAGAATTTAAGTGAAGCTAACAATAGTCTTAAGAAGATATTTTCTAAGTTTTATTGCTCAAGTTTGAATGGATAGAGGACATCATTCTGCTTATGACCCCTATAATTCTTATAATTCCTTTTATGGGTCTTATGATTCTTCTCATGGGCAACCTTATTCTTCTTCCATTTACAGGGACAATGGTTATCCGATGCAATATAGAGAGGTTCCACTGTGCCCGCCTAGACCACAATCACTTGATATGTTTGCTCTTCCTTGCTCATTTTGCAGGTGTCGTTTCCACTCGGCTAGTGATTGTTTCCATCTTAATGGAGCTCTCCCAATTTCAAATCCACAATTGTTGGGGCATCATCAAGTGGGTAATCATTCTTCCAACACCAATTTTGGATGGAATTGTCAACAAAGTTTCCAAAGGGATGAAGGGTACAATTATGGAGCTCCCAATTATCAGTGGGAATCCCCAAGTCACTTTGAAAACCCCAACCCCCCATCCATGACAAATTCATTCCAACCCTCACCAATGCCGAATGTTGATGATATTTCACAAGTCTTTGCGAATGGTATGGTGGAGATGAACTCACAGGTTGTTGAAATGCAACAGATGCTTGAGCGTTTAACTCAGGAATGTCAAGCTATGAGTGGGAGTTACTCAACTCTAGAGAAATGTGTGGAAGACCTCATGCTACCTCCTAAGCAAGCAGTGGAGCCCACTCATTCTCAACTTGAGAGATTAGAGGAGCAACATCTACAAGATTTCATCTTAGAACCCGCACAAGGCTTGAGTGAGCAAGAAGATATGGTTCATGAGCCATCAATTGAGGAGGACAGCAAAGATGAGGATGAAATTATTATTATTTCATCAATGCAGAGTTCATTGCTCAAATCTTTGGAAACAGCTGAAGTTTCCACGGAGTCCATGGTGTTGGCACCTAAAGAAGATAAAGAAGAATCAACCTTAGCACTTCAATCTCCAGTGCTACCACAACTTGCTCCAAAAAGAGAAGAATTTCTAACTCCTCTCGTTATTGAATTTGTTATTCCTTTGCACACCTTTCATGTTTCTTATTGCATATATGATCATGTCTTTGTTTGTGGTATAGGTGTGGAGGAAGCAAGACTCGAGGAGCTTCGTACTCAGAGGGAGGGGAACACCCTGGGTTCCCTGCAGCGGAGACGCTTGCTACCCCTCTGGATTTTCAAACAGAATTTGAAGCCAGATTAAGCTTCAAGTTGTTTCTTTCCCTTCCTTATCTCTTATCTATTGTTTTGAATTAAAATGTGAGATAAGTGTAGGGGAGATGAGTAGATGTAGGTTTTGATTTCAGTTTTTGTTAATTTATTTTGTTTTGTTTTGTTTTTTTTAGGATTTGGTGTGTTGAGAACCCCCTTGGTGATGTTTTGTGTTTGATTTAGTTGAGTTTAGACCTGTTGGTTCTTACTCTTTTGATGATATATTGCAGGTTCTCCTTTTGTTCCTGGGTTCTGCTTTCTGCGCAGCTACTTGCTTCTTTTCTTCCTCTAGTTTTTATTTTGTAGTGTTCTTGCATTGAGGACACTGCAAACTTTAAAGTGTGGGGGAGTGTGAGTTCGTTCTTATTGGTTTATTTTGTTTGATTATAGCTGCTATTTCCTTGACTGTGATATTTTTGATAATTTTTCAAACTTTAAGGCATTTCTGTGGTCTTTTGAGCTGGATTTATGTTTTGACAGTTTATCTTGATTTTTGGAACTCTGTTTGCCTATCATAGACGTGTTTAAATGCAATTGAAGGAGTTTTCTGACCTTCATCTCTAATTTTTGGCATTCAGTCTTTCATAGATTTCCAGTTTCAAGTTTGAAATATCATATGAACCCACATTTTAGTTTTTGACTCTTTGGTGAATTTTTCAAGTTTGAGAAGATTTTGATTATGCTTTTGAGTTAATTGGTTATATTCTGCTCGCATGTGAAAGTGGTTAACTTTTGCTTCTTTAGATTTCTGAGCATTTGGTTGATTGTGATCATGCTATTGTTTCCTTTGAATTTATCCAAAGATCAATTGAGTGCTACCTTATTAACCCTATTGGAAGATTTTGAGCCTAACTGTTCATTTCATATGAGTGTCATTTTAATCCTTGTGATGAGTTTTCTCTAGAACTTGATTTCACTCTTTATCAAAGCTTCATATGCATTGATTTTTGGACTATGATGGAGGCATTTTTTCTTTTACCTTTATTCCCCATACACAAGCCCAAACATTATTACCATTTGTCACCCCCTTTGAGCCTTAATTATCTAAGCTTGCTGCTATTAGTTTTTGAATTTTAAATTAGCATTTTGTTTGCCCAACACTCTTCTTTTTGCTTCTCTCCTCATGGGTTTAAATTGCCAAGTAAAAAAAATATATCATGAAAATGAAGTGAAAAAAAAATAAGTTGTGCCTTTAAAGCTTCAAGTTGAAAATGGAATTATGTTAAGAGGCTAAGGCAAGTTTATGGCGCCAAATAAGAGTCAAAGACTCAAGAAAAAAAAAGAGGAAAAAAAAGCTTGTGCAATTTTTGGTTGGTTGAGGATTGGAGTTCGTCTTAAAGAGTGGTAGGTTTTAAATGCTAAAAATTTGGAATTCATTGACTAGTATGCAGCTTAACTTTTCTTTTGTGCTCATTTGCTACCATTTTCTTCTCTCTTCCATTTTGTTTCTCTTTTTAAATTTTTCCATCTCTTAACCTTTTCCAACATTACAACCCTCTAAAGTCCTCTTGAGTTTTTGAATCATTGCATTTATAGTGGAGATTGTAGAGTTATTTCAAGCCTATGGTAGAGGCTCGTTTCAAGGATTTGAGAGTAAATTTTCCCTGCTATGTGAGTGAGTGATACACTTTTGGATTGGTCTGTTGGAGATTCTTAGGTTGCTTGGCATGCTCAGTTGATTAATTGTCTCATAATCTAAGTTGCTTTGGTTTTCTTCCGCCATATGTTGAGTGGGGTTGATACTCTCTTAATTCTTTTGCATTCTTGTTTTCTGCTCTTTCTTGACAGCTTTGCCCAGGAGTGCAAAGATTAAAGTGTGGGGGAGTTGATCTTACCATATTTCATCATGTATTTTAGGGACATTTTAGGGCATTTTATATTCATTTGGGATTCATTTGCATGCCTTTATGTCCTTTTATGATGAAATATGATGCCTTGAAGTTTGATGATTATTTGGACTATTTTGTGATTAATTGAGTGGTTTTCTCGGGTTTAATCTTTATTACTTGATTGATCCTCTTTATCCTGAGAGTTCACTTAGTTTCTCGATGTTCTTGATAGGTTTTAATGAAGTCCAAAGTGCTGAATTACTTCGAGGAAGGCTCAAGGATGTTTGGAGACGAGTCAGGGACCAAACTGAAAACGAACTAAAGTTGCTGGAAAAACCGCCGCCGGAACCGCCGCCACGTATAGCCGCGGCGGGTCCGCGGCGGGTTCGCGACAATTCTTAATTAAACAGGCCCAAGCCCGATTTGGATGATTCAGACCTAAATTTCTTTGGGGAAGCGCCGAAAATAGCATATGTAGAGGGTCTAGAGGTCAGAGAGAGGCTACACACTACTTGAGAGAGAGTTTTACACATTCCGGATCTCGGTTAGCAATTTGGTTTATCGTGTGAAGCTTCTCTTGAGATTATGGCAGCAGATTCTGAAGTTGTTCATCTGTCAACCATGAGCGGCTAAATACTCATACCCGGAGGAGCATTGGAGCAAAGCATGAACTAGGGTTTCGTCATTAGGGAGTTTTTCTCACACTAGAATTAGGATTTACTTTATTGTTCTTGAATTCTAGTTGAACCTGAGAACTTTTTGGTATTCTGATTCTTGATTAGGAACTTGGATTTATTGTTTGATTATATCTTGATTGTAACCCTTGAGTTTACACTAGTTTGGTTATAATTATAGATATATCGCTTTGACAATGTTTATTGTTATAAAGATTATGGTTCTTGATCTTTGTTTATCATCAATTGAATGAGGTTTTCAATACTTGTTGTGGATCTATCTTGTTTAAGGTGTTTGCATGATAGGGTTGTTAATCTAGGTCATTAAGTTGTTAGTGACTATCTTAGGATGATTTGTGTGGGAATACTCCATTTATCTTTATTAGTAATGATTGCCTAATCCAATTGCTCTGTTGGGTGTTTTCTCAATTTGGTTAATCTATTCGTATTATTGTTTCTTTCAATTCAATCTTTAAAATCAAAAACACAAAAACATTTATCGCTTTATTTAATTATCGTCTTAGGTCATAGAAAACAATCAAAGGACAAAATTTCTGTTGCTTTCTCCCAATTAGTGATAATTTGGTATTGTTCACTTTTAAACCTTGCACAAAAGTTCCTCGAGAGATCGACTCGGATTGCACCACTATAGTGCATTTTATTCCGGTATTTTGGCCACCTAGCGACGGGTGCGGTCAGGCATTTCTCATGACTTCGGCCCTATCGGGACCACACAGCGTCGTCTCCCCCTTGACCCAAGGAACGTTGGCCAACTTGCGATTCTGACAAAGAAACCACTCAGGGTGAGCTTGAAAATCAACTTCCTCACCATAAATCGTTTGTTGAGGATTGCCATCCCCTATGGACGCCCAGACAGGAACATCAGCGCCACCCGCTTCCTCGGGTACATACGACTCCCCATCCATGGACGCCGACTCCGCAGAAGGAGATAACATCTCGCGAATCTCCGTCGACGTGGACGAGGACAAGGCAGTAGGCATCCCTTCAAACTCTTCTGAAATATAGGACGAGGACGCCCCCGCATCACCATCTCTCCTATCCATGGGAGACGCGAACCTAGCACGCGCTGACGACTCGGGCACAGAGGTATTGGGCGCTGACGTTCCAGGCGTTCTCGCACTGTTTCCAGCAGCTGAGGAAACACGATAGTTATAACCCAATTGATGTAGGACTTTGGTCCATTCACCAGCAAAAAGGGGGGAAACACCCCCAGGGAAAAAGGGGTCGTTTGGAAAAATGATCTTCAGCGGTTGCGGTTGATCACCAAACTCAGACCAAAACTCAAATGAAGAAGAAGATGAAGAAGAAGGGTTAGGAAACTTACATTCATCAAAGTCCATATTGCTGGCGAATCAAAGGAGAATCCAGGAGGAAAAGACTTGAAGAAAGTGAAAAAAACTGCGAAGAACACAATGAGTAACACTTAAGTGAAACCCAGAAATCACACCTGAAATAGCAAGAAGCAATGTTTAAAACACTTACCAAAGGGCGACAAGTACAGCTGCCGGAGCAAAGCAAACGGCGGCAAGGCTGAACGGAGCTTCGCAAGTGAGCAGTTCTGGTGAGAAAGCTTAGAAACTCAGAGAGAATGTAAAGGAGAGAGAAAGCTAGAAAGGAGGAAATGCTGAAATGGTAAAGGAGAGGGGGAAAACTTGGCGGTTTTGAAAAACTGCCACGGAATTCGAAGAGGCGCATTAAATGCGCCCCCCTCGGTCCACGTTCTGCCATGATGGTGGGAAAACACTCAATCACAGCACGACACGTGGCCACGACGTGCTGACATGCAAAAAGTGAAGTGACGCGAAACGTCAGCAAGGAAACTGGAAGGACAAGGGTTGGTGGCGCCAGATCCGTGAACGCCACATCAAGTTGGGTCACCACCATCCAGAATCTCCGAGACAAAACTCGAGGCGTCAACGCCAACAACGCAAGAGAGGCTACAGTCAGTGTCGAGAATGCCCTCGAGGGGGACTCCACTGATGGGGACAGAGCTTCACTTCTTTTGTTGGGACTAGTGATAATAGGCCCAATAATTAGGAGGCCCAAATGGCAGAGCATGCCCTTGATCCAGCAGGCTACAAACCCACCAGATGGATCGCATAGGCATGAACGCCCTATATCTCGCCATCAGATGTGGGCGCCCGCAGTCACGAAGGGTGTGGGCGCCCACGCACCAACACATAAGGAAACATTCCCTGAATCAATCAGGAGTCAATTAAGGATCGATCAAGATCCGCTGTCAATCAAGGCAAATCATTCGGAGATCCTCTCCCTCGATAACGCCTTAGCCATCAAGGCACCTTTCACAGAAAAGGAAATTACGTGGGAGCCAAGGATCACAATCAGATCAGCCAGAATCACAATCAAGCATCCAAGCATTTATGGCAAGATCACGTCAGACCACCCTCAGCCAGTATAAAAGGTTAACCCTTCACAATGGAAAAAGGTACGCTCTCTACTCAGTCAATTGAGATTATTAAGCTCATATCCCTTACTAACTTAAGCATCGGAGGTGAATCGCAGGGCCACCCCCGTGCGTTCATTGACTTGCAGACGATTTTTGACCCAGAGTTGCCTCACCGAACCAGGTAATGGCCCCCGGCCAGAACCAGGTTCATCAGTTAACATCCCCTTTAATTTATCCTTCTGCTGACAATTTACTTATGATATTTTCTATAATTTATGAGTATTGTGGCTATTTTCTTTCTACAATTTGTGAGAAATTTCATGAGAATGAAATCCACAAAATAACTCCTTTAAAGGGTCCCATTTGTATCGACTTGTAACTCCTCTGATTTATGAATACGTGCGGTCCCATTATCAGCAATGTGATGGTCAGTATAAATGATAGATAAATCTTTCAAGTCTAGTTTAAAGATAACGAGAAAAACCAGACTAAATGATGTTTTAGATTAATGGTGGAAAAAACATTAAAAGTTGGCTAAACTGCACTTTTGGTCCCATAACTTTGGCAAAGGTTTCAATTTGGTCTTATAACTTTTTTTGTTGCAATTTTGATCACATAACTTTGGCAAAAGTTTCAATTTGGTCCCATAACTTTTTTTGTTGCAATTTTGGTCTCATAACTTCTAAAAACGTCTTACCGTTGGTCCCAAGCTAATTTCCATTTGTCCCATAACTTCACCCATATTTGCCACGTCATCATCCAACTTAATATGTCAGATCATCTTTAGCGATAGATAATGGATGAAAATCAATATTGGGACCAACAGTGAGACGTTTTCCAAAATTATGGGACCAAAATTGCAACAAAAAAAGTTATGGGACCAAATTGAAACCTTTGCCAAAGTTATAGAACCAAAAGTGTACTTTAGCCTAAAAAGTTTGAAGAACAAAACGAAACAAAAAAATAGTTTGAGTAAAATGAAGCTGACCTCATAGTTTGAAGACTAAAATATTATTTGACCTTGTAATTTGTATAGACATTTACTAATATTAAATTATCTTGAAGCTACTCATCACCTTGTCGTTGTAGTATAGTGGTGAGTATTCCCGCCTGTCACGCGGGTGACCCGGGTTCGATCCCCGGCAACGGCGAAATTTTCGTTTTACGTTTCTTTTTTTCTTCCACAAACAATAATCTTCATCTTGTAAAATCCTATTACTTGCTTCCTAGATTCACTCTCTTTGTCTCTCATTTTTTTTTTTTCTTTCCCTCGAAATCCAATCTTCGAACAGAGAATCATGAACATTTGTGCGTCACTGTCATCAACAAACTTCCCCCACTGGAATCGTTGCTTCCGCTTCTCAAAACCCTTGTTTTCATTCCCTTCGTCTTCTTGTATGATGTCTCTCTTCTGCAGTAGTAATAATAATAATAATAATACTAATAATAATTCTTCGGCCTTCGCTGCTTCAATAACCACCGACGCAATCAGCACGGAGCCCTTAAAGCCGAAATCGAAGGAGCCATGGCTAATTGTTGGCCTCGGCAATCCAGGCAAGATGTACGCCGGTACTCGCCATAATGTTCGTACGCTTCTTCTATCTCTCTTTCTCTGTTTTATGTTCTTTTTCACTTTTCAGTGATACTTGTAAGTTATAATCACCACATAAGTAGTTATGAGCATTTGTGCAAGTGTTGATTAGTTGATTGGTGCTTGTGGGATCACTAGCAATGTAATATTTTCACCACCCATTGACCTTACTTGATATATAATACTAATGCCATATTATTGTTAATATATTTTAGGGTTTTTAGTTAATTTTAGAGTTAAAATGAATATCAAAAGAGTGAATTCTTTGGTTGGTTATCTGCTTGCTGTATGCTGCCTTGCTGCTTGATAGATTGGAACCACTTTCAGTTTTTGATCTCTGACTACTTTGCGGCTCTATTTTAGGTTGGTTTTGAGATGGTTGATGCTATAGCTGAAGCTGAAGGGATACCTATGAGCAGTGTTTCCTTCAAAGCTCTGTTTGGAAAAGGTTGGAACTTTTGTATTTTATCTTTGATTATTTGTTAATCATAGAAGATAGCAGTAAACTTAGAGATATTGGTTGCTGGTAAACTGTAGCTGCTCTCTCTCTTCCTTTACCTATATATTAATATATTATTGTTACAATCGTATTTATACTCAAGTAAATTCAGAGGGAAGTTTCATGCCGAATATGTAACTTTCTAATTAGGACTAAAATAGTGAACTTTATGACAAAACGCCTTTGGTAAAATCTTCAGACGGCCCATATCTCCGTATCTTTTCAATTCAGATTTCAGAATGCTGAGAAGAAAAGCAAAAAGATGGCACTGAAAGTAGTTATCCAGTTGTGCAATATATCTTGACGGACTCTGTTTTCCTATTTCAGGTATTATAGGTGATGTTCCTGTCATTCTTGCAAAACCACAGACTTTCATGAATTTAAGTGGTCAATCTGTAAGTATGCCATTCAGAGAATTCTCAATTTCTCATAGACTCATGTGTATTGATATGGTGACAAGAGGATATGGTATTTTATGACCCATTTGTGTTAGGAGTTAGGACCCATTTTTTAATTATGCAGAACAACTTAATGTGGATTTTTTGCTGTGAAAAATACATTCAGCGTAAATTACTGAAAATGCAGGGAACTCTGACTTTACTACATTAAACCTTTTATTAACTGAATAAAATAATTATGGTGAAGGGTAGGTTACTCTTGGACCTGAAAATCATGCTGAGAATATAAAATCACAAGATTTCATATGATTCAACTCTAATTATAAAGTTAAAGATCTGCAAAGATACCCCTTTAGACGTTGTCTTTGTAATAGCTCTTATGTAAATGACTGTCCAACTAAGTTTCCCAAAATGTCAGGACACACAAGTGTTTGAACAGTTGTGATTAAAGCATTTTATACCCCTTTGAGTAGCCATGTCATAGCACATGTTTTTTCCTTGATTATTGTTGTGAATATATGTATTAATTAGGATATCAATTAGGGACTGATTGTATAGAAATTTAATCTGTTTTGAAGGTTGGGGCCATTGTTTCATATTACAAGATTCCATTGAAGCAAGTACTTGTGGTATAATATCTATCCTATGACTACTTCTGTTCTTTTTCTTTATGACCTGCCAACGCAAAGCAAGGGGTATTTGATGCATCATTTACGAGTCTTTGGTTGAAAATTTTCCCTTACAGATTTTTGATGACTTGGATTTGCCTTTTGCAAAATTGCGGCTGTTGCCAAAGGGTGGACATGGAGGTCAGAATGGGTAATTATAGTCTTCTTTTCTTGTGCTCACTTTCTGCTACATTTGCAGCATTGTCTTGAGTCCAGTTTGACATCTTATTATGTATAAACTATCATGTCTACCATGATTTTTGATTATGTAGCCAACTTTCTTCATTTTTCTGAAAGAAGAAAATGGTGTATTTTCCTTCCTTTTTTTTTCTTCCCAAGCATAATTTGGGTCATATAATTTGTTTGTGCAGCTTGATAAATAGTTTACAACACAACCATCATTTTGTGCTATCAATAGGATTGATTTTTAGAAATAAACCAAGAATATTTGTGGCTGTGCAGTTCTTGGCTAACCTGCCTTTTGTTGGGTAGAGACTATTAATGTGAATGGAACATGACTAATTTTCAAATAGCTATCAAAGCATAGCCATGACCAAGATTTACTCACCTTCTCTTTGGGCAAGGGGTGCTTAAGTGGCTGTTTTGAACAAGATACTGAATGCAGCATCCAGACTGAGTTGAGTAAGACTGATTCTAGTTTCAGAAGCATGGAAAAATTAAAAATTAAACAAAAAAACTTTTTAATTTCCTTTAAAACATCTTTTCAACTGAAATTATATTGAGTAGAAGTCAAAATGCGTATCCCATCTTTCAAACCACTAACTAACTAGTTTATGGAATCCTTGAATTTGGCTTCCTTCTGTTTGAATAGTCTGTTTATTTTACTGTAATTCATGATTTTTATACGCTGCCCATGTATGAGTTTTAGGAAAGGCACTATCTCCTACATCTCTGTTATATTTTTCCAAGGGCATCTGAAGTTCTTCTGTGCCCATTGTGGTTGTTATGTTGGTCATTTATCTGAGTATTATGATACCCTTGTTGACCTTGTTTCTTGCTAGGGAAAAGAAATAAGGCAATGTATTTGAGAAAAACTTGGATATAGTTCTAATATCTTTTTTTAAGATTTTTTTTTTATTTATAATATGACAAATGGGTTTTTCTACTAATCAACATGTGATTGGATCATTTTTTTAATATCTTCTCAAATTATTATGACTTTATTGGAAACCAAATAACAAAGATACTGGGAATTGCATATATATCTGAATTTTAGTGTCTTTCTTTTTCCCCGCTTTTTCGGCAGAATGAAGAGCATTATAAGTCACTTCAAAGGGAGTTCTGACTTTCCCCGATTGCGAATTGGTATGTTCTTAGGAATGAGAAGAATAATATCGTTGGTGTTGATATCTATTTGTCACTAATTTGATTATTTATCAGGCATTGGACGGCCTCCAGGGAAAATGGATCCCGCAGCATTTGTTCTTCGCCCCTTTACTAAACAAGAAAGAAAAGAGGTACATTTCTTTATTCTTTCATCGATAGAAAAGCCTTTGGAAAATGGATCTCTGGTTCTAAATGTCAAAAAATATATCTTTCAGCTGGATTTTACATTTCACCGAGGAGTGGAAGCAGTGAGGATTCTTTTGCTCGAGGGCTTTAACAAAAGCGCAACATTTGTTAATACTAAAGCCAAACAAATGGAGCAACTAGGCTGAGTGATTGTTGAATTTGAAGATTCTTTTATCATTTATTCATACAAGATGAAATTTCAAGGAGATAGATGTTAACTTGAAGCATTGCTCACACTCATTCTAAGCCCTTTGGTTAAGTGGGTTGATTCTTTGGCATGTTTCAGAGCAAATGTACATTCATTGTTTGAAAGACAAGTTCCAACATATTGACAAATCATCAGGCTTCTTTGTGTATACAATTTTTGACCATTTATGAGCTGTTCCTGCTAAAATATGGAATCATCAGCCACTTGTACTGCTATAGACTTTGATTGCACAATTATGATCTGTTCATGCCCAGTGAATTAGAGTACTATGTTATGGAATTATGTGGGGCTTGTTTGTTTGGATGTGTATTTCTATCTTATGACATAATGCATTACCCTATTCTACAATCCTATTGCTTCATTATAGAAAGTGAAGCTAGCTAGAGAAAAAGGTATGATTCCAAGGGCTGGTTCAAGGACCACTTTATTTTTTAGAATATTATTAGTAACCTTTTCGTTTTGCATTAATCTGTCATTAATTTTGATTAACTAGTGATTAGAGATTCTTCTCATCTCTAAACTATGGTAGGCTTTTGAGCCATTTGAAGTGTTTTTTGGCCTATGAAGAGATCCTCATAACATGCATAGATAGTGAGTCTTAACAAACCTTACTCACCAATTTTATTTAAAAATTAATATAAATCATAATGGTAAGAAAATATTTACACAATATGATACTCAGATTCAACTGCAGCGAGCAGAGTAATGTCAAACAAAGAATTGTTGGCCAAAAAAAAAAACAAAGAATTCAGAAAGCAAAAAGAATAGAAAGTAGGGAAATCAAATGTGTACATTTGACCTTTTTTTTTTGAAAAAAAAAATGGCCAAAGTTCTATTTTGGTCATTCAGTTATGCTTAATGTTCCAAATTGGTCCCTCAATTATTTTTTGTTTCATATTGGTCCCTCAGTTTTCCAAAACTTGACACAGTTGGCCCCTCAAACGTTTTCTATCCATTTTTCCGTTAAAAAAAAACAAAGTTGATTTTTAACTCATAAAAGTTTGAATTTTTGAATTAAGGAATTTTTTCTTTATCACAGAACCAAAATGTAAGAAAGAAGAAATAACTGTACACATTTATGGATGGAAAACGTTTGAAGGACCAATTGTGCCCAAGTTTTGGAAAACTGAGGGACCAATATGAAACGAAAAATAACTGACGGACTAATTTAGAACATTGAGCATAACTAAAGGACCAAAATAGGACTTTGGCCAAAAAAAATATGTAATTTGTAGTTATAACTACTTTCATGTGTGATGTATGATGCGATTGAAGGACAATCATCTAAAATTATGTTACTACTTTTAAGGTGATGAGTAATAGTGACGTATAATGTGATGCAATGACGATCAGGTGTGTGATGCGATTGAAAGACGATCGTCTAAGGTCATTTAAACGTCATTGGTAGTTATTTAGATGTTTATGTCGTACTTTTAAGGTGATAGATAGATGACAATGAATCATAAGTAATAGTGACATATAATGTGATAAATGACGATCAGATGTGTGATGCGATTGACAAACGATCGTCTAAGATCATGTTAACGTCATTGACAGTTATTCAGATATTCATGTTGTTCTTTTAAGGTGATAGATATATGAGTTAAAAAGTAAACCGTCTCCAACTGCTTCCAAAACTTCTGTGCCGGCGATTTTCTCGTCTCTCTTCCATCTTCTTCTTCTTCACGTTTAGGGTTAGGGGAGGAGTTGTACTACTTACAATTCCTCCCTTATAATTTCATTTTCTTTAGATGTTTTTTCATTTCAATAAATCAGATCTTCAGTCCCCTTCGGTGGTGGTTTCTTTCCAGATCTATTTCTGGTTCTAATCTTTCTTTATGAAAGAATTGTTCCAATACTAGATCGACTTCGATATGAGGATTTATGGCGAAAAGCTTTTGATCAACCGTCAAATTTACGGAGAAGTGTTCACCACCTACGTTTTCTTGCGGTGTTTGAGATTGAGACCTAGCTACTTGTTGTAATGGAGTGTGGAGTGTCGTATATTATTGAATTCCATGATTGAAGGCACTGATGATGTTATATATATATATAGTTATATACTTCTTCCCTATATATATATATATATATATATAGACTATATAGAGAGTGCCTATTTTAGTAGTTTTTCTGACTTCATCGATCAAGACTTTATGTTGTGGTGTGTCCTTCCTACCACCGCTTTCGTTTTCTTCGATCCAACCACGTGAACGGTTCGTCGTTAGGCTACATCCAAAACCTCAGTTTCAGAGCTCTCTTTATGGAGTTTCAATCTTTTCCTCGTACCTTATCCTCTTTATATATATATATACATATTGATGATAAATGCAGCTAATGAGTTTCACGACCTTTGGTGGAATTTTCACAAGTAAACCATAAGAAAGTAAGAGAAGATGGGATTTTGTACTGTTCCTCCAATTTTAGGTTGAGATTAGGATTAGGATGAGATGGGATTAGGTTTATGAATTCCCCAAACATGCCCCAAGTGAAATTAAAGATCTAAAGTTGCTAAATGCATGCAAGAGAGAATAGAATATATTATCAATACTACTGTATAACTTATAAGATCTTTATTATTAGTTTTTCGGGGTTTTTTTTTTAATTTTTTTACTATTGTGAAATATAGTAGTATATACTTTAGTAGCTGCTAACTTGCTAATTATAGTAGTAGCCGGGAAGAAAAAAGATGGTATCTTTCATAAATATAATTCATAGTTTTCTCTTTCAAATAGGAAAGATTCAACGAAGATTTTATGAATTTTAACCTACTAAGTTAATTAACTGTTAATGTTTTTTGGCTCTGATTATCTGTATCACATGTAGTTAGGGGTCATGAGTCATGAGGGAAGTAAGTAAAAAAACAGAAGAAGTGTCGAAAATGAAAAGAAAAATGGAGCCATCAGGACAAACACCAAACTGACATGTTTTCTCATCATCTTTTTGACTGCTAAAATGGGGAGAAGAGCTCCCTTTTCGTTTTCTACTTCCAAAACAAACCAACATTCTGAAATTTCTAATATTTTGTGTAAAAGAGTAGCATTATATTGGTAAACTTTGTTAATAATATATGCCCATTGTCTTTCTAATGATCTTAGATATCGTAATTTAAAACTCATTTATTTGCTAACTACAATGGATAATTGGATATCATACTGAAAAAACCATATTTAAAATTTAAAGTACCAATTTACATTCTAATTAAAATAAAAAGTTATTATTTAATTTAACCTTTTAGTTTTTCCACTTTATACATAAGGTTACTGGTTACGTACGTAAATAATATATTAGATTTAGCACTTATTGGGAGAAAATGCAATCAAAGAGTTCACAAGATCAAAGCTGACACGTGTCCCTTGCTGCTGCAAATTCCCTATAATGTTCAACGAAGTCGACGACGGCGCAAAAGCTAAACAGAAAGTCCCATTTCCGTTCACCGGAATCAAATAATTCTTCGCCGGCAACAACAACGACTTCCCGCCGACGAAATCAAATGAAATCATCGGCACCCTCACTTTCTTCGCCGACCGCATATCATAGCAAGTATCAAACAAACCAAACCTTTTTCCGGTGGGTTTCACATTCCGAGTCAATCTCACAAACGCGTCGCGCACTGAGTTATAAGCCCGAGTTTCCAACCGAGTCACGGAGGTTCCCGAGTCAACGATGACTCCGCCGCCGCCGGAATGATCGACGGCGAACGACGACGGCGGAATCGACACCGGTTCCCCTCCGATCGTCACTCCGACGAGTTCGACGTAGTAAAATGTGGTTAGCTTCTGGTTTTTCTTTAACGAAATAACGACTGAGTCGCTGAATCGGACTGAGTTAAAGTCGATTGTCGACGATTTTCCCGAGTCACGATCAACGAGGCAGTACGAAAACGACGTCGCTTTGATCTGCGATGTGAAGGAAAGAGGTCCAGCTCCGAGACCAATTACTCCGGCGGCACCAACAAATAAACCCTCGTTATCGTGACCGCATCCAATA
This sequence comes from Chamaecrista fasciculata, assembly GCA_003254925.1. Taxonomy (NCBI): domain Eukaryota; kingdom Viridiplantae; phylum Streptophyta; class Magnoliopsida; order Fabales; family Fabaceae; genus Chamaecrista; species Chamaecrista fasciculata. Next base: position 208,194 of record QANZ01052941.1, on the reverse strand, counting down.
GCGACGCGTTTAACTGATCCGGCATCGCCAAACGACACCGTTTCCGTCGCGTACTCGCCGGCGGTGAAAGAGCCGTCGCCGTAGTTAACCCTATAAAAACACTTACCGTTTTGGCAATCGGGAATTTCGAGAGCGAGACATTGCGGCGAATTGCAAGATAGAGGGCTGTACGAAGAAGACGAAGTCGGATCGTAAATCGGATCGGATTGATTGTAACAATCGGTACAAGGCTTACATTGGATCCAATTCACGTCGCTTCCGGTGTCGAGAACCATATAAAGAGGCTTCGGCGGCTGACCGACGCCGACTCTGGATAGGTATTCGCCGCTGCCAATGACGGTGCCGGAGGTTACCGGCGTCGAGAGACCGTCGGCGAAAATCTCTGTTTCTTCGCCGGCGGTAGGGTTCAGATCGGATTGGTTGAAGTTGGGGGTTATGGCGAGTCGGAGCTTGGTGGTGATCGATTCGACTCGGGCTGAGTCACGAGCGAGTCGAGTGAGGACCAAGCTCTGGTAATCTTGATGATTAGGTTTCGCATTGAGCAGAGAATCTCTTTGATGTAAATTGAGAGAGAAAGAAGAAGAAGACGAGGAAGGAGATTTTGCAGGTATGGCATGGGATTGTTCGAGAAATTTAGGGTTTAAAGAGAGAATGTGGCGCGCTTGATGCAGAGAAGCAGAGACATCGAGAACATTAGTGAAGAGTTCAGAATCAGAAGTCTCAGGCTGGAAGAAACTGCGAGAGAAAGCAAAGGAAGGAAGAAGAAGAAGAAGAAAGAGAGAGAAGAAAAGGAAAGGTGGATTGAGAGCCATTTTGGGATTGAGATGATGAAACAGAGCAAGTGATGAGGATGGAGTGTAATACATGTTTTTTTGAAAAAGATTATATACAGGGAGAAAAAGAGGGAGAGTGAAAGAAAGAAGAATCAACTAATAATTTAGTCATTGAAAAATCATTGAGCCGACAATTGGGTCTCCGAAGGATAAAAATATATAATTTAGTCTCTGAAAAATCAAAACGTTATACTAATTAGTTTTTTTTATGGATTAAATAGTATACTATTTTAATCTTTGAAAGACTAATTAGTATATATTTTAATCTTTCAATGATAAAAAAATATATTTTAATTTACGGGGACTGAGAGTGTTTTTTTTAGAATCAAAGTGTTAGTTTACACAAGAAAGAAAGACGATGTAGTTACGTTTTACCATTGGGAAAAGGGGTTATGGAGGGAAGCGAGTGAGGGACTTGGTGGTGTAGTGCGAAAAATGGCATGCGGTGTTCAAAGTTGTTCATATTTTCATATTGTGAGGATGACGTAGATCGGTAGATAGGGACGAAAAAGGAAATAGGAAAACCGGAATTATTTTTCTTATTATTGACAAAGTTTGTGTGTACTATATGAGTAATGAGTTTGCGGTGTTGACAATTGATAATATAAGTTTTTGGTATTTATCTCATATTTAATTTAAGGAATTTACAAATAATATTAAGATAAAAGAATTTATTGGTATTACTAGTTACTTTTTTGAAAATAAGTTTAAGATAGTTAAAGATTGTAATAATGTGTTTTGCCTAATAACAATGACAATTAAAATAAAATAAAACATGAAAGTAAGGGAATTAGCAATGATCCTTGGTTGTTAATACAATCATTACGGATACTCAATCATAACTAATAATATATAGATAGTTAAAGTAAGGATTTATCTATGTCCTTAGAACATATTTTAAGGTTTTTTTTATAATTGGTTAGTAGAGCATCTCATCTCTTGAAATCTACGAAAATTCATTTAAAAGATAATTTTTTAATGTTTGAAAACTCAATTGACCAATAAAAAAAATCTTAACATGTGCCCTAAGGGTTAGGGCACATGTTAGAAGGACCCTTAAGTAAATAATAATGTGTTTGTATAGTGCATTTGGCAACAAATTGTTCTCAAAGGAGATTATGCAACACAAAAGAATGTGACACATTTTATAATACAAATAGTCAATACAGTCAATCTTCAATATAATCATGATTATTCATAGTTAGTTAAAGTGGATAATAATGTGAGTTTCACATTACATGTCGGTATTAAAGTGTTTGAAGCGACATTGTGGGAGCATAAGAGAAGGAGACACGTTTTATAATATTACTAGGTTTTGACCCGTGCATCGTGTTACAGAAATCTGTTACAGGGTATATGTTTGGTCCATAGCATTATATACTACGGGGACTTCAATCTAATCACAAACATAATCTGATCTAGTAAGTTCATTCATGTTAAATGGATCCACTTAATGGTTTAGTACAACTTTATAATGTTTAGCAAATATATTATTGGAAATGAATGTAAACAAAACATGTTATAGTGCTTATCCAGCATATCATTATCAAAATGATATCATTATGTAAAATAAAAAACAATTCAGTCTACCTTATTCATATTAATAAGTCATCTATCATTTTGGAATACTTCTCTGTACACAACTTTATCAGTTTTACTGCTTTCTTCGTCCTTGGGTGAATGTGCAATTAGTATTTTTATGCCGGCCCTGGAACGAACTCTGGAAAGTGCAACATATAGCTGACCATGCGTGAACACTGGTTTAGGGAGATATAATCCAACCATCGACAATGATTGCCCTTGGCTCTTGTTGATCGTCATTGCAAAAGATAGAGTCAATGGGAATTGACGGCGTTGAAATTTAAGCGGGATCTTAGAATTAGAAGAAGTGATCAACATCCTTGCAATCAGTATTTTCTGTCCCGTCGACCGACCAGCTATTGGGATAGCTTCAATTACACGGTCATCAAGTCTGGACACGATCAATCTTGTGTCGTTGCAAATACCCATTCATGTTTCGCAGGAGCATTGCCGGAGCTCCAACCTTAACCCGGATTCTGTGGTTTGGTAAACCGGAACCTTTGATAGAATCAGTATTTTTGTAGTGTATAGCTCAGAAAAAAAAAAAAAAA
>QANZ01052941.1:81150-205218 GCA_003254925.1 Chamaecrista fasciculata | reverse complement strand
TCTTTATGTTTAAAAACACTAATAGAAATTATTATCCAAAGAAATTAATTTATATATTTTTAATTAAATTATTTTAAATTTTGTATACATATTTGTGTGCCAACGGGCACGCAAAGCATCTAGTATAGATTAAGATCAAGCACTAAAATGCTCATCATCTTCCATAATTTCATTTATTGTTTTGGGTTCAAAATTTTAATTTAGTTTCTATAATTATAATTATTAACAATGAATAAGCTTAAGAGTATTCAATGAATTTGATCAACTTACCAACTTGACAAAACCAACTTTTGAGTTAAGTTGACGAATTGGTTTGAGAAAAAAATTTAAACTTTTTGTTATTTGAAATGCCTTAGGAGTTTTAAAATTATAGGGTTTGACCCGTGCGATGCACGGGTGGTTGAGTTATAAAAAAATCCTACAAATGATTTCATATTTGTAAATGTTAGGTTTATGTAAAATACTTTTATCATTTTGTTATTTCACAATAATTGACTTATGTGATACATGAATGGTTATACTATTACAATAAGTTACAAAGTATACAACATTCTATATATTAATGGGATAACTCTGTCTCTAAAATATTTATCATCTTGATATTTTTTTAAAAGATCACCATATATAGTGTCAACAATAGATTGGATAAGATCATTGAAATTGTGAACCAACATATATAAATTACAAAGTTTACCATATGTTGACCATGAGTAAACAATGTAAGTGGGAAATAAAGACCAATTGTTGATAATGATTGACCTGGACTTTTGTTAATGGTCATTGCAAAGGATAAAGTCAGTGAAAATTGACGATGTTGAAATTTGAAGGGAATCTTAGAATTGGAAGGTGTAACCAATATTTGTGCAATTAAAATTTTTTGACTTGTAAAATCTTCTAGCTAAATGAATTTTGGAGTGACATTTTCATTAAGCTGGAAATGAACATCAATATCCTTCAATGTTATATCAAGAGCCTCAAAATAGTACCGATGAGTCATCGGAGTCTCGTCCCATATAAGAGTAGTTTGTAGAATGAGTTCTTCAATATCACTGTTTTGTATTATATTGCACGTACTTTTCTCATTGCACTTAATTAGAAGCCCAAATCTAGAGTGTGTAGTATGTCCACTTGATATTTTCTGTGATGCAATTCCACTTCATGCCACTGTTTTCACAAAGAAAATTTATTCATCATAATGCTCATAAAAAAAAAGTCTAGTTTAAAAGTTGAGTATTTGAATTATTTATAAGACTACTCATCTTTAGTCCACTTGCTAGAACTAAGTCTCCTCTAGAGCTTATAGTTGTAGTCAGTGTGTTCCATACAAATGTTTTGTCAGATCCACCAAAACCATTGACAAAAAAAGGTTAAATTTAATGACTACCAAGTAGTAATATAATACAAATTTTCGGACAAAAAAAATATAAAATTAGTTTAAATTAAAAGATCAAATCTTCACTAAGGACCACGTCGTTGGTAATTAAAATATCTCAATAACCAAATCGTATATTTTAATTATTCAAAGACTAATTTGTTGTTTCAATTTAAATTCAAATGCAAAATGCAAAAGGAGATAAATGAAGGATTTTGGGCCCAAAAAAAAAAAGATAAAGTATCAATTTTTACTTTAAGTTGTGGTCCAAACATGACATTTTCATTGTTGTTTTCCCAAAATTATGCTCAATTACTTCATCAATCAAAGTTAACCCAGTGTATTTTGGATCTATCTTGTCCCATGTAAGGATGATTATAAGAAGGGTATGGGTACGTACTATGATCCTCGATTTCGGACTCGGACTCATATATGAGAGGGTATTAAAATCAATGTTCATCTTCATACCCATTGAATAGTCAAACCCATACTTAGACCCAGACCCTGAGAATTCTTATAATAAATTATTTTTTATTGATAAAAAATTTAATTTTGTCATTTTTTTGTATTTGCAATTACTAAAAATATAAAATTCATAGATAAGAATGTATTATTAAAATTAAAATATATAGTTTAATATGTATTAAATAATTAACATTTTACTTTTATAATTTAATATTTTGTCAATACATAAAGTTATAATTTATTATATTTTTATATATATAAATAAATATGGGTAAGGTAAGGGGAGGATACTACCTACCCGGAGTCGGACCTGTTGAGGTAAGACTCGAACCCATACTTCGACCCACAAGGTAAAATCTGCGAGTCCCCATTGAGCATAGGTATTTTGATCTAGTCCCATGAGATTTTCTCCTCTTACCAAAACCTTGAGGGAGATGATCTTGCTTCTGTCATATGAGAATGGTATCCCCAAAGGAGGAAATGGTATAAGGTATGGTTTCAAGAATTGGATAACTATAGTGTAGTTTTTGTGGGTTTGGCCATTGTTATTAAATTAGAAGAATCTTTTTTTTTATTACCTAAATGCATTGAAATGCCAAATAGACATTTAGCTAATCGAGTTTTAATACTGTGAAAGATTAAGGATTGTCTTATAATTTTTCAAAAAAATATAAAAACTAAGTTACAACAAATAAAAAAACAGAGACTGAGTTACAAATTTAGTAAAACTATAAGGACTAAAGTTTTAGTTTAATAATATCAAAATTGTTCAACTTTTGTATAAGTTAACATAAATTTACAATTAGTATTTGGTAAAACTATACTGAGTAAAATTTAGTCAATATTATTGGTGGATTTTATCACCCATTGTGAGTGAAATCCAAAGTTACAAAAGAATGAAAAACTAAATAAAAGGGGAATCACTTTTTTTCTTTATAGTTATATTACTTGTATTACCATATAGATCATTTGTTTAACTGAATTAAAAACATACAATAAGTAAGAGAATTTACATGTAAGAAAACAATAAATGAAGTCAAAGAAAAACTTTTATTTATGGATGTTCAGCAGTTCCCGCCAACCCGCCAAATCCAATCCAACATGTATGTTTTGGTTGAGCTAGCGGGTTGATTTGGTCAAAAAAAAAGTGAGCCCCCAATGGTTTGAGTTGATTGCAGGTTTCAAAATTTTGAGCATGCTCAATCCAATCCAACCCGCCAACTTGCACATACCTTATGTTTTATTTTTTATTTTTAAATTTTGAACTTGATATTGATATCTATCGGTTTCAAAAATTTGGTCTTTTATAATAAAATAATGATTATTGACTTGTTAATTTGATACACACTTGTAGTTGTATGTCTCATGTTTTTTTTACCTTTTGATCCTTTGTACTTTATAATGATTGTTCAATTTAACTATTCTGGTTAGTTCATTACATATTAAAAAAATTTGTGTTTAGTTTTTTATTTATTAAAAATTATGAAAAATTACATATTTTATTTCCTTTATCTGTAATAGTGAACCAAAAAAATTAGGGTACATTACAGAAAAGGTACTCGTGGTATGACCAAATCTCCCATTGTTGTTGTGTGATTTTTCAAGTTTCACTTTGGGTACCGAGCTTCTCCTCATTAAGTAGTTAGGGTACCTGTGATTTTGTTCCATCAATTTTAAGGGAAACAACTGATGTGGCGCTCATGTGACTCAGTGAAAAATCAAATTTTCGTACACAAACTATCAGATAATTTTCATTTTGGTCGTAAAACTATTTTTTGTTTTATTTTGATCATTAAACTTTCACATTTGTTCTGTTTTTTGTCCAAATTGAGCCACTCTAGTTTAAAAAAGATCATATTTTTAACTTGTATATATTGATAAAAAATTAATTATGCATGAGTTTAATGATGTTTATATTAATAAAAATATTTAATTTGATTTATTTGTTAAAAAATTAATTATGTATTTTAAGATGCAAGAGAAACCGACAGTTTAGATACAGTGAAAACTGATGGATAAAATTGTGCCACGTCACTATTTTTCCTTAAAATTGATAGAACAAAACTTCAGGTACCCTAGCTGCTTAACGATGTGAAATTCAGGTTTAAAAATCATTTGATAAAATGATTAATTTTAAATTTTACCAATACATGTATTATTTATACATGAAAAAGAAAATGAATCACTATTCTAAACTCTGAATGATTCAATTACATAAAATATTACAAAATATGCTTTATAAACTTAATGTACGTACATTATGAAAGGATAAGATATTCATGTGCATAGAGAAACTAAGGGAAAACTCAAACTTCTAAACACGGAGAATACCAAGAGACAAATGTGAATATTCACAAACATAATTATTTACAACACTCCCCCTTGAATATTCACGATTTATTGATACGCATTAAAGGCTGCCTCATTAAAAACCTTACCATGAAAACCCAGTGGGACTAAACCATGGTGAAGGAAAAAAGAGTGCAGCGCGTATCTCCCCCTCATTATCACATCACTGAAGATCTTTTAATCGACGCATACCAATTCGATAAACGAGCTTCTCAAATGTTGCAGTTGGTAACGCCTTAGTGAACAAATCTGCTAAATTATCACTTGAACGAACTTGTTGAACATTAATTTCACCATCTTTTTGATGATCATGAGTAAAAAAGAATTTTGGCGAAATATGTTTAGTTCGGTCGCCTTTGATATAGCCGTCTTTTAGTTGAGCAATACAAGCGGCATTGTCTTCATACAATATTGTCGGATGCTTCTCATGAGATGACAGGCCACACGACTGATGAATATGTTGAGTAATGGATCTCAACCATACACATTCACGACTTGCTTCATGAATTGCAAGTAACTCAGCATGATTTGATGAAGTAGCTGCTAAAGTTTGTTTTGTTGAACGCCAAGAGATAGCTGTATCACCAAATGTAAACAAATAGCCTGTTTGTGATCGCCCTTTGTGAGGGTCAGATAGATAACCAGCATCGACATAACCAATTAATGATGAATTAAATTTATTTGAGTAAAATAAACCTTTATCAATTGTTCCACGAAGGTATCTAAAAATATGTTGAATTCCTTTCCAATGTCGTTTGGTTGGTAAAGAACTATATCTTGCAAGCAAATTAACTAAAAAAGCTATATTTGGTCTTGTGCCATTAGCTAGATACATCAAGGCTCCAATAGCACTAAGATATGACACATTAGGACCAAGTAGTTCTTCACCTTCCCCTTGGGGACGGAAAGGGTCCTTCGTCACGTCAAGTGATCTTACTACCATAGGCGTACTTAACGGATGAGCCTTGTCCATGTAAAAACATTTTAAGACCCGTTTAACATATGTTGATTGATGAACAAATACCCCCTGTTTTAAATGTTCAATTTGTAAACCAAGACAATATTTTGTCTTTCCAAGGTCTTTCATTTCAAATTCCTCTTTTAAGAGTTTTACTGCTTCTGAAAGACATTTAGGGGTTCCAATGATATTTAAATCGTCAACATATACTGCAATAATAACAAATTCTGATTCAGATCTTTTTATAAAAACACATGGACAAATCCGATCATTTTTGTACCCTTTTTGTAGCAAATATTCACTGAGGCGATTATACCACATGCGCCCGGATTGTTTTAATCCATATAACGATCTTTGCAATTTAATTGAGTATAAGCCTCGATCACTTGACTTACATATTTCAGGCATTTTAAATCCTTCAGGGATTTTCATATATATATCACTATCAAGTGATCCATATAAGTAGGCTGTAACAACATCCATCAGATACATATCAAGTCTTTTATTAACAGCCAGACTTATCAAAAATTTAAAAGTAATAGCATCCACCACTGGAGAATAAGTCTCCTCATAATCGATTCCAGGTCTTTGTGTAAAACCTTGAGCTACAAGTCTTGCTTTGTACCTCACAATTTCATTTTTCTCATTTCTTTTTCGTACAAAGACCCATCTATACCTGACTGGTTTTACACCATCAGGTGTTCGGACTATAGGTCCAAAATCTTCATGTTTTTTAAGTGAGTTTAATTCAGCTTGAATCGCATCTTTCCAATTTGGCCAATCTGTTCTCCGTTGACATTCTTCAACGGATTGCAGTTCATGATCCTCATTTTCATTTACAACATCTAGCGCTATATTGTATGCAAAAATACTGTCGACAATAGTTTCACATCGGTTCCATATTTTTCCAGTATCAATGTAATTTATCGAGATCTCATTATTTGTTTCATTATCAGGTACCTGAATCTCTTCTGGAGATATTTCATTAGATATGCCTTCTTTATCATTCATTGTACTGGTTCCCTCACCTTGACCATTATCATCAAGTTTATTTGCTCCTTTTCGTTTTCGAGGAATCTTATCTTTGGAACCGATTGGTCTACCACGCTTCAGGCGTGTGTTACTTCCATTTGCAATGGAATTTCCTGGTCCTTCTGGGACCTCTATACGAATTGGAGCATTCACAGCTGGAATATGTGATTTGGTCACTTTCTTTGGGTCAGTGAATGCATTTGGCAATTGATTTGCAATATTTTGCAAATGCACAATTCTTTGAACTTCCAGTTCACATTGTTTTGTACGAGGATCAAATTGATTTAATAAATGTGCATGCCAAGTAATTTGTTCTTCCAGCTGTTTCTTTTCTCCCCCTAATGCTGGGAAATTATTTTCATCAAATTGACAATCGGCAAAACGTGCCGTAAACAGATCTCCTGTCTGAGGTTCTAGATATTTTATAATTGAAGGAGATTCAAACCCAACGTATATTCCCAATCTTCGTTGGGGGCCCATTTTGGTGCGCTGTGGTGGAGCAATTGGAACATAAACCGCGCATCCAAAAATTCTTAAATGGGAAATATTAGGCTCCTGACCCAAAGCTAATTGCATAGGGGAGAATTTATGATACGCTGTTGGTCTAATGCGTATAAGTGCTGCAACATGTAAAATAGCATGCCCCCATGCATGAATGGGAAGTTTTGTTCTCATGAGTAATGGTCTAGCAATTAATTGAAGGCGCTTAATAAGTGATTCTGCAAGACCATTTTGTGTGTGAACATGAGCAACAGGATGCTCTACATTTATCCCAATTGACATACAATAGTCATTAAAAGCCTGGGATGTAAATTCACCAGCATTATCAAGACGTATGGCTTTAATAGAATAATCTGGAAATTGTGCTCTCAATCTTATTAATTGAGCCATCAATCTTGAAAATGCCATATTACGTGATGATAATAAACAAACATGTGACCATCTAGTAGATGCATCAATTAACACCATAAAATATTTAAATGGTCCACAAGGTGGAACTACTGGTCCACATATATCTCCATGAATGCGTTCGAGAAACCCAGGAGATTCATTCCCAATTTTTACTGGTGATAGTCTCATTATTAATTTTCCTTGAAAACATGCAGTACATGAGAACTCATTAGATAAAAGAATCTTCTGGTTCTTTAACTGATGACCATGAGAGTTCTCAATAATTCTACGCATCATTATAGATCCGGGATGGCCTAACCGGTCATGCCAAGTTAAAAACGTATCCTTTGAATTAGTAAACTTCTGGTTTACTACAACATAGGTTTCAATTGTGCTAATACGAGTGAACTACAATCCAGAGGATAATGCAGGTAATTTTTCCAATATACGCTTTTCTCGTGAGACAGCCGTAGTGATATAGAGATACTCTATATTATTTTCATTAGTTGTCTCAATATGAAAATCATTACTGCGTATATCCTTAAAGCTTAAAAGATTCCTTCTGGATTTAGTTGACAATAAAGCTTCCTTTATAATAAATTTTGTTCCATTAGGTAACTAAAAAATGGTTGTTCCAGAACCTTCAATTATATTAACTGCGCCTGATATAGTATTCACTCTCGCCTCCATTTTAGTTAATGATGAGAAATATTTCTCATTTTTAAGAATGGTACGAGTTGTTGCACAATCAACGAGGCATATATCGTCATCAATATCGTGAGTAATTGCCATACTCCGTGGTATCTTAAAACAAAATAAAGAAAATAAGTTGATGCTTTAAATTTCATAAAAGATAATATACTTTGGAATACAGAAATTGAAATACATAAATTAAAGACAGAGAAAATAACTTCAAACAGAAATTAAACATATTACATCAAAAGAAAGTAATTTAAAAACTAGACTAAGCATCAAAGGAGAAATTGACATTCCCGTCTGTTGGATTAAGAAAATCTGCAATATCCAAATCAGTCATTCCCAGAGACTCATTGATAAGATTATCATCAAAATGATTAATAAAATTCGTCTCTACAGCAGATTTCTTCTCAAGACTTTTCTTTTCTCTTAGAGAAGCTTGATAAAGTCCAACCAGATGTTTAGCTGTACGACATGTACGAGCCCAATGCCCTTTCATACCACATCTATGACATGGACTTTCGGATATCTTGTCATCCTTATTTTCTGGTGCCTTTCCCTTGTCTTGTGCTTTTCCATCTCCATGACCACTATAGGGCTTAAAGTTATGTCGTCCTCGGCCACGATAACCACCGCGACCACGTCCACGGCCACGGCCACGACCATGACCACGACCATAATTATTAAATGTTACCACATTTGCTTTAGGAAATGGGGTAGAACCGGTCGGGCGAGATTCATGATTTTTCAACAAAAGTTCATTATTTTGTTCAGCCAAAAGGAGACATGATATTAAATCAGCATATTTTTTAAATCCCCGCTCTCGATACTGCTGCTGCAATAGCATGTTCGAAGCATGAAATGTGGAGAATGTTTTTTCTAACATATCATCATCAGTAATATTTTCTCCACATAATTTTATTTGAGAGCTGATTTTAAACATTGCAGAATTATATTCACTCACTGATTTAAAATCCTGCAATGGTAAGTGCATCCATTCATATCGGGCTTTAGGCAGGATGACTGTTTTTAAGTGGTCATATCTTTCTTTTAGATTTTGCCACAAATCAAGGGGATCTTTTACAGTAAGGTATTCCGCCTTCAGTCCTTCATCAAGATGATGACGTATAAAAATCATAGCTTTGGCACGGTCTTGGTTTGATGTCTCATTTCCTTCCTTGATTGNATTTAAACAATATCTAAGCTCAGAGTCGTGCTGATAACGTGTTGTAAAATATATGGTATAAGAGTACTCAAAGTTGAGAGAAAAGTAGGAGGAGTGTAATTCTTATTATCCAACTGAAAATTGCTTAGTTACATCAAACCCTAAGGCCTCTATTTATAGGCTAAAGGATATACAAGGGAGATGAATCTAACTTAATGTACATTATGAAAGGATAAGATATTCATGTGCATAGAGAAACTAAGGGAAAACTCAAACTTCTAAACACGGAGAATACCAAGAGACAGATGTGAATAACTGAATATTCACAAACATAATTATTTACAATATATATATATAAAATACATTTTGGCAATATAATATTTGAAACAAGATTGTGAGTACATAAAGAAGAGGTTTTTTAATTATAATAATATATAAAAATATATTAATTGACACAATATTCCAAAATAAAAGATTGACTTAAATGAGAATAAGTGCTAGAGTAACACATTTTTCATCTGAATTCAACCAATTATCAAATATCATATGTCACCTGATATTTAAATTTAGAAAAAATAATGACCCAAAATCACGTCACTGTGGCCCTATTTTGAGCCAAGGCTAATACAAGTCTGGACTTGTGTCAGCTGTGTTATAGATGTAGCTTTTATTTTACTTTGCAACATTTTAAACTGTTGCTGAATTATTTGTTTTATTATATTTTCTTCTTTGCGACGGTACAAACTGCTGCTAGTATTATTTTTTAATTAAAACTTAAAAATAGTTTGTTGACTTAAAAAAACTTTTAAAAGTATTATCGATTGTAAAATAGTTTTCAAAAAAGTAATTATCATATTCTCTATAATTATTATAATTTTTTAATTTTCTAATGTTAAATTTATGATAAATTACATTTTGGTATCCTATGGTTTGACCTTATTTCACTTTTGTACCCTGTGATTTGAAACCTGACACTTTGGTACCTTGTGGTATTCTCCATTAACACTTTGGTACCCTTTGGAGTCATAACAAATTTTACAAAAAATACATATTGACCCCAATTTTTTTAAAAGTTTTCATTTTAGTCCCTAGATAATATGTTTCCAAGGACCTATTTGTAATTTTTGAAATTTTTGTTGGGGTCAATATGTAATTTTTGCAAAATTTGTTATGGTTAAAATTACAAAATAGCTTCAAAGAGTACCAAAGTGATAATGGAGAATACCACAGGGTACCAAAGTGTCAAGTTTAAAACCACAAGATACCAAAGTATAATTTACCCTTAAATTAATTAGTCTTAACTAAACAAAGTATATTTTCTTACTTATTATTATATAAAATATTTGTCTTATTAATAAATTTGTACAATAAAATTTACTTAAACTGTTGCAAAGTAAAAAATTTAATAAAAAAACAAAAAAGTTTCATCGCAACACAAAGTTGTGTTGGCCTTTCCTCAAAATCGAGCAATAGAGGCACGATTTTGAGGCATTAATTTTTTTAATTTAAATATCAAGTGTCATGTAACACTTGATAATTAGTTGGACTGATGAAAAATGGGCTACTGTAATGCGTATTCTATCTAGGCCAATTTTTTTCTTGGAGTATTGTGTCAATTAATAAATCTTATATTACATGACTCCACCTTTTTCTGGTCGTCCATATTTAAAACTATAGTCTATGAAATTAAAAATAAGAGAAAATTTACTATTTAGTCTCTCTTTCTTTACTAAGTTAACAATTTAATCCCTTATTTATTCTACATACATATTTGCGTGCCCGTTAGGGCACGCAAAGCCCCTAGTTTTTATATATTATTTTAGTAAAAAACCTTAAAGAAGAAGACAAGTTTTACAATTTAAAAAAAAAAGATATTATAATTAATTTTTTAAAATAACAAATTAATTTTGTCTAAAAGAAAAATTATATTTTTTTAATAATTAAACGGTTACTTAACTAAACAAACACTTTAATGAATGCAAGAACTAATCTTAGAGTTTAAAGTTACAAATTAAAAAATCCCAACATTTGGTTAAAATCATATAAATTACTAGAGGCTTTGCGTGCCCTAACGGGCACGAAAATATGTATATAAAATAAATAAGGGACTAAATTGTTAACTTAGTAAAGAAAGAGAGACCAAATAGTAAATTTTCTCTTATTTTTAATTTCATAGACTATAATTTTAAACATGGACGACCAGAAAGGGGTGGAGCCATATAAGATAAGATATATTACAATTTACAAATTTTTGAAAAAAAAGAAAAAAAAAAAGAACATGGTGAGAAGAGGATGAGGAAGATTTGTGAGTGGATAAAGAAAAGGAAGAAGGTCTGGCGCTAAACTTGCCTCTGCTCTCACAACTCACAAGAACATTGGCCTTCATTGATGGCCTCCAATAACTCCTCTTTCCTCTGTGTTCGCTTGCCTACTGCCACCTCATTCTCCCTCAATCGCCATTCTCATTCCTCTCTCTTCTTCGTTTTTCGCAACAACCCTAAAACCACTTTCCCCACTTGCTCCAATGCTTCCACTGATTCATCATCATCATCATCATCATCATCGCGACCTTCTCGCTCTGAAATTGAACGTCGTTGGATTGAAGCCGATCAACCGCTCGCATCTCAAGGTTTTTTTTCCCCTTTCCCGCCATTTTGATTCTTCCATGGTTCGGGGGAAATTCCCGCCAAACAATTGGTTTAAATTTAGCTTATTGCTTGTCACTTGAGTGTGCGTAGAGTGAGGGAAATGTTTTCTTTTTCCACAACTAACTAGTTATTCAATTGCTGCTTCGAGTGATGTTTTATGTTTGTAAAAATTATAACCTATGCTTTTTCAATTGTTTTGCGTGTTCCAGAAAGATTCACTGTGGCGTCGTACAACATACTGGCGGATAGGAATGCTTCTAAGCACGCAGATATGTACTTAAATGTTCCTTCTAGTTACGTGAAGTGGGATTATCGTAAGAGAGTTATTTGTAAAGAACTTTTTGAATGGGACCCGGATATCATATGTTTACAAGTAAGAAATCGTCATTTTTTTCGTATTTGGTGTTTTTGGAGAGATTTAAAATTTTTCTGATTGGCTTGAGTTGAAGCTCAACGAGAAGCTTATAATAGGCTGGATAATGGTGTTCTCAGGAGGTGGACAAGTACGTTGAACTCTCAAACATTTTGGTTAAAGCTGGTTACACGGGATCATATAAGGTATATTTTCAACCATTGAATTTTTTTAAAGGTGATGCTTGATGCCTTTTATTGTTCACCATTGATATATTGCTTGGGAACTACTATTATATTAAGGATATTATGTCAATGTATAAACCTACAGTTTGTTTTATGAGTTATACCCGCTATGTCTTTTCGTTGATATGCCAAGATTAGAACCTATGAGTACCATCAGGACATGATGCATTTTAAACTATGTTTGATTACTTTATTATAAGCAATTAGTCTATTTACCATAATGTCAAGGAGAGCAACTATTGAGAACCTAATGACCGGTGAAAATGGGTTGCAGAGACGCACTGGAAATACAGTTGATGGTTGTGCAATGTTCTGGAAAGCTGATAAGTAAGAAAATTATCGTTTAGTTTCTTAATTGTTAATTTTGCTTATTAAATATTTTTGATCGATATAATTTTTTCATAGTCATTTTCCTATCTTTCAGGTTCCGGTTATTAGAAAGAGAGAGCATTGAATTTAAGGGTATTGGTCTTCGTGATAATGTTGCTCAACTTTTAGTTTTTGAGGTACTAATGCCTTATTGTTATCAGCATCTATCTTTTCATTATGTCTTATGAATATGGGGGATTTTAATCTCTTGTTGCTCAACTTCGTGATGTGATATTAGCGGTTTTACTGTTTGTTTTGTTTTACGGATATGGGGGCTTCTAATCTCATGTAATTGCATAGGAAAGCCACTTCAGAGACTAGAGAGATACAAGGAAAATGTCAGAAAATTCTTTTACCCACACCTAAAATGAGGGTAAATATTGGATTATTATTTGCTGTTCCTACTTCCTAACACTAAAACAAGAGAATTCAAGTCTTTGCGATGACCTTTTAAGCCTTGAAATTTAGCGAATTCTTGGGCTGAAATTTAAGCTACATGCTTACACACTCCTTCATAGAGAGCTTTTAACTTCAATGCATGTGGTGAGACAAGGCTTTGATCCCAATAGTAGTGGATATGCGGCGGGTAAATCTTGATCAAATATTGATGCATGCCATGGTTTTAAGCTATTTGTAAGCTTGAGGTTCTAGACCTACCTAAATTGTATGAACTAAGGTCAGGATGCTATACAGTCATGAGAATTTTTTTTAATGTCAAGCTGTTCTGGTAGTTGTCATCACTTGCTGTAGGAAATTATATAGAACACATTTAAATTCTTCCTATCTAGAATTTGTTGCTGCCGACTGGGATCTGCTACATCATTAGTTTTTTTAGCTATATCTTGCTTTTTATGGAGCTATGCCATAGATTACCTTGACCTTATCATTTTCTAAATAATCTCAATCGTGTGTCAAGATATAGTATAATTATATTTTTAATGCTTTATTGTTATTTTTCTAAATCTTGTTATAGTGTACATCAATCAGTCTTTCATACTTAGTATTTCTGACTTTTTTTGTACAGGCAGATGTGTAACTCTGACTCGAGAAGACTACTAATCGGTAACATTCACGTGCTTTATAGCCCAAACAGAGGAGAAGTAAAACTAGGCCAAGTTAGTTTTCTTGTGTTGCTTTGCAGTTTCTATTGCAGATATTCCAATTATAATAACTAGCTGAAATAATAAACTTTCTTACCATCCTTCATTTGAATCTTCAGAAGTTAACATTCTTGCAAGGTTCTTTATTTTACGTATATTTTTCATGGGGACCATTTAAATTGAAAAGTATTCTTGGAAATAATTAAATAAGATATTTCAAGTATTATTTATTGCATTATGTGTCACTAGATTCATGATCAAGTTTTCTTTTTTCTCTCTAGAAACGTTATGTTCTCTAGAACTGAAATATTTGATACTTTCAGATTCGTTCATTTTTGTCAAGAGCACAGGCACTCTCGGAGAAATGGAGCAGTGCCCCTGTTGTGCTAGCGGGTGATTTTAATAGTACCCCTCAGGTTCCTTACTCCAGAATGTTCCTATCTTTTGTCATTTTCAATTTTTGGTATTCACTTCTGCTGTTTCTTCTATTTCCCCCTTTTTTCATCAACAGAGTGGAATATACAAGTTCTTATCGTCATCGGAGGTGAACATTATTTGTTAAATACATTTGCATTTCCTAATGAAATTAAGACCATGTAATGAATCTTAGAAAGTATTCTCTGTTCTGCCTGAAATTGGATGTGTGGTTTTCGCGTGCAGTTAAATATCATGTTATATGACAGAAGGGAATTATCTGGACAGAAAAGTTGTCATCCTGCTGAAGTCTTAGGCTATAGAAAAGAGACAGCCGATCCGTTTGCTTTACTGGACAGGTAAATTTGTTTTTCCTTTGGTTCTGGAAATTTATTATATTTTTTAAGCTAGTTTATATAGTAGAGAATTAGTATTTAACTTATTCACATACTTAAGCTGAACTACTGCAACCGCAATGGACTCCTCAGTTTGATCACTTGTTGAATCAGCTAGTTTTCCTTCTTGACCATTTATATATACAAACTCCACCCTTTAAGTTTTTCTTTTGCTATTATATATTTATTTTCTACTATAGTGTGTATTAAAGTTATCTTTGTCAGCAGTTTTTTTTCTTTTCTTTTTTTTTTCTAAAGAAGCTACTAAGAAATTATTTTCTTATGACCATTTAATTTATCTAGGAACTAATGCTCTTCTCTGATATGATTTGACCTGCATTTTCATGAAAGATTTATATCCTATTCCTTATAATGTCTTATGTTCCATAATTTATCTGATGATTGCAAATATCTTGTATTTATTACTTGTAGCAAGCAAGTTTGTTTTAAGGTATAATTGGAACTAAGGCTACTCAGTCTTTTCAGAGTATTATTCTCACAAGCTTTTCCTTCCAGACTGTTTAAGAGCTGGACAAATGAAGAGATAATAGTTGCTACAGGAAATTCTCAGCGTCATTGGGTCGTGCATCCCTTGAAACTTAACAGTTCTTATGCTACAGTTAAGGTATAGAATCATTCTTTTGTAACTTGTCTTTTTTAAGTAGTATTTTCCTGAATCCTTCCTCTACGGGAAAAACAAAATAGTACTGTCATTGTCAGCATAAAATGGGAATCATTTCCTTCCCTTCTTCCAATGAACTATTCAACATCTTCAGGGTTCAGCAAGAACTCGGGGGTTCAATGGTGAACCTGTGGCAACTTCCTACCACTCAAAGTTTCTTGGCACTGTGGATTACTTATGGTAACCAACATCTTTCATAGGTTACATCAATGGCTTTTGTTGTGGGAGAATGTTGGTTGTGGCCTCAATGATGAAAATAAACAAACAATAACAAAGTTTGTTCTTGATGCAGGTACTCGGAGAATATCATACCTACAAGAGTTCTAGATACTGTTCCAATTGATATTCTCCTGAAAACAGGTGGCCTCCCATGCAAGGTATTACTACTTTGCTTTTGCTATTCAATGCCACATTAGATTATTACTCTTGAAGCATTTAAATTGACTGAGTGATTTGTTAAGCACTTTGAGGGGACTATGGAGAGATAGCTGAAAAAAAAAAATCAAGGTTTTAGACTTTTGTAGAGTCCGTACGTGACAAATGAAATTGTCATGGTTCTTTTGTTTCTTTGAGACTTTGAGTACTCTAATTTATACAAAAAGACTGAAGTTGGAGGCTGATTCTGAAATATAATGGATTGAAAAATCTATCAAACTCGCCATGAACAAAACTATCTTTATGTTTTTTCTCCAAGTCTAACCATTCTGTTTCTTGACCAATAGATAGTGGGAAGCGATCACTTGGCCTTGGTTTCAGAATTTGCCTTCCCCCTTACCTCTATGAATGCAACTACGGATATAGTTGAAGCAGCAGCGGCATCTTCTGCGGTAGAGAATAAAGAACATGACAATCTTTTGTCAGAAAACAGCTCTGGCATTGTTTTTGGAGATGATATCTGATTTTTATGCTTGATTAGATCAATGTTGTCGAGTGTGGAATCTTGCCTATGATGTAAAGACTGAAAGAGGCATAAGATATTGCAAGTGATCTTAACAGCAATGGTTTAGACTTGCCTGGTGATAGTACATTGGAATGTGATACCGGAAATGTTATGTTGAAGTGTAAAAAATATTTAAATGTCTTATATTCATGGAATAACCTAATATTAAGCTTGTAAGAACGATTTTTTAAGTATTTTCCATATAGTAATTAAAGTATTGATAGTCATGTACTCTTTTTGGTCTAAATTTCATTAAGTGATTAATCTGAATTTTCCAGCAGTTTTTATATTATGCCAAATTCTGCCTAAGATAGAAAAAAAATTAGTTCACACTAAGGGTATCACTTTCTTTGTTGGAGAGCTTTGTAATTGGAAAAATCTTTAATATCTTACAACAGACATATATAAAAAAATATTTCAAAATATAATCAATTCTTTTAATCAAAATATTTTATATAATTTTTTTCCATAGTTTTTGGCGAGACTAAAAGCTAGGGTAATTATAAGAACTAATACTGTGATTTGTTGTAACACGGCAAAGCTTCTCCTAGGTGACTTCTGTTACTGTAATATATTGGGGAGTGGATCTGCTCAATTATGAGAGTGATAAAGTATGGTGAAGTATGAATCTCAACCATCCATTCTATTTCTAGTTTTGTTCCCAATGATGATGGTTGAAGGAATGGATGGTTGAGATTCATACTTCACCATACTTTATCATTCCCATAATTGAGCAGATCCACTCCCAATATATTGAGCCTGAAGTATAAAAGCTTGATAATTCGTTCATTTAGATTAGTTTGATTTTAATTCAACAAATCTTAATAAACTTTTTTGTAATTAATTTAGTCATTTCAGTTCAATAATTAAATAAATAGCGTTGTCTTAAATATTACCTAAACTAAAAAGTTAAATGAAAAAATGAAAAATCCTAAGTAATTAAATTAATTTTTTTAAAGATGCCTAATCACAAAAAAAATTACCATGGAGCTAAAATTCGAATGAAATAAAATTTATTCTTGGCCAAAAAATTAAATTTTTCACCAGGGAGCTATCGTTATTACAAAATCCCACATTGAAAACGTTGTCAGTTGTCACACACATGTTTCATGATAAAACAAGAAACATTTCACCAAGTTGACTTGTATTCTATTTCTATTTCTGATATCTCCACATATTTTTACTAAACTTTTGTCATTACTAAATAGATAATCTATTAATCTTGAAGCTATTAAAACCTTTACCTATTTTCAGTGAAACCCAATTCTTAGATTTCAAGCAAGAGGCTCCTCCTAAGCCACGTAAGTCACGACACGTGGGCACGTGGCACCAAATTTCTCAAGCATAAACGGCCACGTCATCGCTCCGTCCAACTTCCAATCTGAACCGTTTATTCATCCTCCCTCAACGACTCAGATTCGTCTACAGATTCAGTAGAATTTATTGAACTTCCCAATAAATTCACGCTATACGTGTAAACGTAATCCACAACAATATAGAATCTGGACGGCGACACAACGCAACTTTGTCCAATCACAATCGTCCACGTGGATTTTCCCCGACATTAACCGACTTCTCCTCTCAGGGGATCATTTCATTTTCGTCCCTGCGATCTTCGTCTCTCAGATGATGATAGATTCTTGGTTTTAAATTCTTTTTCTTCCATTTCCTTTTATCGGATCTGAATTTACGCACGCTCGCTCCCATAGAGATTCGATTCTTGTTATCTATTGCTTGATTTCATTTCATATACATACCTATTCGATTGATTTCTCTTTTCGTTTCTCGAGTGATTGGGGGCGGAATTTATAAACCTGGAATTTTGTAGCGTATGATCGATGCAACGATTGGTTGACAACGTCCTCGCTGTCACTAAAGAGTAAGGCTATGTTTTTGTCATTATGGTTTGATAATCTATGATTGTGATACTCGAATATGCATGTTCCTTAATTGAATTTGGTATCCATGTTTGTATGTGTTTTTCTTGAAGTTAGGTTACGAGGGTTGTAGCGTGAATTATTCAATGCTAATGCTTAGAATGTATTCGTTCATTGAGTCTATATGATTACGTGTCTGGATTATTTCATGGAATTCTCTGGATTCAGAGCAATGGGTTGCGAGTATTTTTTATTTTTACCGTCCAAAGGGTATCGTCTTTTTCTTTTCTTTTTTTTTTTTTTCATTCAAGGGTGGGGTTCTGTTAAACCGCGGACTGATTTGATGCTATCAGAACAATGTTGAAAGCTTGATGCAATTTTTTAAAAGGTAAATAAATATGCGTGCCTTTTTGCTTTAAAGCCATGTAGTATGCCTCAGGTGATATATTTTTTTTTGGCTTCAGTGTTTTTTTGTTATTAGAGGGTGAGCCTTGGCGTAACGGTAAGATTGCTGCTGGGTGATCAAGAGGTCACAAGTTCAAATCCTAGAAATAGTCTCTCTACAAAGCAGGAGTAAGGCTGCGTATATCTTGGCCCTTCCCAGACCCCACCTAGTAGGAGCCTTGTGCACTGGAGCCACCCTTAGTGTTTTTTGTTATTATTTGCTCAGTTGTTGATTTTGCTGGAAGTTGAAAGATATAGAGGAATAACGTTCTCTATGGTCTCACACTTGGTCAGGGATTTCATGTTGCGTTTTTTTATAATTGATTGATGGAACATTTGGTTGCTGATGGTTGAGCTTATATTTCAACAAGTGCTACCTTTTTTAGATTTCAAGGCAGTAAAAAGCTCAGGGTTTTACTAACTTGCATCAAAATGCTGTTTTTCGACCGTTGAAGTTTTAGTATTGGAGCTTTCACAGGAAATGATCAAGAGAGAAACCCAATTTAGCCTTGTACTAAAATCTTGCAACCTTGCTAGGATAACAATAATTGTGGGATGGGCAAAGCATAGATGCATATCAGCTGAGTGACTTGAGTAATCATATAATGTACTGAACCATGATGATTGCAGACCGGATCCTTTGTTTAGTGAATACAGAATTAGGTGTTTTGACTGAGTCATTTAATAGTTTATTTGCTTCAATAGTTGTTTCAGTTTTGTATGTATGTCTCAATTATCAACAGTGCAAATGAAAATTCTGTTTTCTCATTGGATCAGTTGGTTGTACAGCTTTGAGTTGCCAGTCAATTCAAAATATATTCTCTGAAGAAATTTGGAATATTATGCTTCTGAATTTGATGCAAGTTGCACTATCTATTTTTGCACAATATTCTAAAGCCATGGAAGATCCTGTTTAATTGTCTATAGAAATTGTCTGTACGGCCAGAGAATGAACATTTGCATTTGGTTTTTAGTTCAGGTCAGTGAAGACATTTACTTATGAGTCTTTGAACAATATCGTGAGGCTGATTAATGGAGTGTCTGCACTTTTGTTGACCTTGCTACCTGGAAAAGCAAATATACTTGAAGGTATTCATGGTTGGGAGCTCAGGCCAGCTTTCCGGGGACCACGTTTTCCACGTTGGATGGAAAAGTAAGTTTGCATATTGGAATTGGTAATTTGGTAATTTTTCCTATCTAAAATTCATGGACTTAAGCTAACCTTTTAATTGGTTTACTTTTAATCTTGAACGCTGCTCTTGATACAATTTTCCTTGTCTCCATTCTCATCCCCTCCTCCCAAACACAGTGGTGTGTCCTCTTTCAACCAGTTCATTCATGAACTTTCTGTGGATTCTGATACGTCAAGCCCGGATTACTCATCTGGAGAAGAAGATAGTAATGGATATGAATCTCCTGCAACTCCCTTATCCCAAAGTTCTAGAGCCTCTAGAGCTAGTTTTGCATCGGCATCCCAAAGTTCTAGAGCCTCTAGAGGTAGTTTTAAGTATAGTAGACGGAAGATGACATGGATCCAATATATCATGTTATGGGTTTTGTTTCCGATTAAGTTTTTGCTGGGGATTCCAGTTCGCCTTTTCCGGATAGCTTACTCTAGGGTGTCAAAAGTACCACCTGTCCCGGGAAGCCCACGTCCTTCATATTTACACTTGAAGAGAGTTCAAAGCATTAAGGACCATGTTATTCACCGTGCAACTGATCGGAGACGTGGGGTCATTGAGGTATTGCAACTAATGGCCATCTATATTAGTTTATATTTCTTTTTTTTTTATAATTAGTGATGTTCTTTAGATTTCACATGCTTGTAATTTGTGTTATAATTTTTTTTTTTTGTTAATCAGGATCTTCATCTAGGCATAGAGATTTGTATAGAGGCTGTATTTGATGTCGTTCACAAGGCTGCACATCTTCTACTTTCTCCCTCAAAAGCTTTTGGGACACTATCCAGGATGTTTTCATCTCATGATAGTGGTGTTAAGGAAGATCATAATGTCGTTGAGACTTCTGTTTCTACAGCTACACTGGGGGAGGATGACCCAAAACCTTCAGAGAGGAATACCAGCTTTAATCAGTTGAATACAGATGCCCGGACTTGTCAGGATGTCATAACAGAGCTTGGGTAAAGGCAACTCTATGTTTTCCTTTTTCTTTAATTGAAAAAAAAATTCCTTCTGTTTTGAAAGTTTGATTGTCTGGTTAATAATTTCTTATTCCTGCTTGTTCCAGGTATCCATATGAAGCTATTCATGTGATCACGGCAGATGGATATGTTCTTCTTTTGGAAAGAATACCTAGGTAAGTAGACTCTTCAGAGGGAGGGAAATTTTTCTCTCTAAGTTTGATGATATATCCTCTCTGATGATTGAACTCACCCTGACCTTCCAAAATTAAAATTTAATTGCACGCTATCTGTCATCCAATATTCACAATGAATCACTACAAAAATGGAGACATTGTGCAAGCTATATTTGACTAGTGTTGATCTCTCAATTGTTTAGTTAGTGTCAGTTATGAAATACCTCTAGAACATGAAATGAAACTATTATGTTGTGAAAAAAATTTTCCTGTTAGCATATATCTTTTCAAATTAATAAATGTATTGGAACTAGTAAATATCGTTGAACAGATGCAAGGAACATTGAAGAAACAAGGAGGTAACATTAATGTTTGGATGTGGTCAATTATTGAAGAAGAAAATGAATGATAATATGGAGGAACGGGGGATAGCTTTCATTTTGTGAAAAATAAGTAGGTGGCTACAATTTCTAGAACTTGGAAGCTGTGCTATGACTTTAGCAAGGTATGTAGATTCTAATACTCGTAATCTGATGTTACAGGCGAGATGCACGAAAAGCTGTTTATCTTCAGCATGGGATTTTAGATTCATCAATGGGGTGAGTCATATTGTTGTCTCTCTCGACTTTCATGCTTAGTGCTGATTGAATGGATTTCTTTGTTAGAAATAGGGAACAGTGAGGTTCTCTCCCTTTTCCTTCCCGAGAGAGTGGTTAACTCTTGCCTTTTGGTTGTGTTTTGTCCTTCAATTGCTGGTTGAAGAGGATATTTATCCTCTGTCGATATACTGAAAGGAGATAGATTGTTATTATATTCTAATAAGTTCTTTTTTTGGGTCCAGTTGGGTATCTAATGGGGTTGTTGGCTCTCCGGCTTTTGCAGCCTATGATCAAGGTTTGTTTTATCTGACAAGATAACATATTCAATCGGGAAATCATATACCACTTTCCAGATTTTTTACATGTAAAATTGTGTACTGTGCAGGTTATGATGTATTTCTGGGGAACTTTCGTGGTTTGGTATCTAGGGAACATGTGAACAAGAACATCTCGTCTTATCAGTATGTTGACAAAGCAAACTTTCCAATTGATTTGTGTTTACATGTTTATATATTCCAAGATTATAATGTATTTCATGCATTTTTTAGCTGACTTAACTGATGATATTATACCTGAATCAATTGAATGTAGGTACTGGCAATACTCCATCAATGAGCATGGGATGGAGGATATTCCAGCAATGATAGAAAAAATCCATGAAGTGAAAACTGCTGAATTGAGGCTTAGTAAACCTGATTTTGAAGAAGAAACTAATGACGATCAGCCTTACAAGCTTTGTGCAATTTGCCATAGTTTGGGAGGAGCTGGAATGATTATGTATGTTGTCACACGCAGAATTGAAGGAAAACCCCACAGGCTTTCTAGATTAGTTCTATTATCGCCTGCCGGTTTTCATCATGACTCTAACCTAGCTTTTTCTATGGTGGAGCGGCTATTACTTCTGCTGGCTCCAATTTTGTCTCGTTTTGTCCCTGCTTTCTATATACCCACCAGATTTTTTCGTATGCTTCTCAACAAGTTAGCCCGGGACCTGAATAACCTACCTGCTGTTGGAGGATTAGTTCAGACTTTAATGAGTTACGTTGTTGGTGGTGACAGCTCTAATTGGGTTGGAGTTTTAGGTTTACCCCACTACAACATGAACGACATGCCAGGAGTATCTTTCCGTGTCGCAATCCATCTTGCTCAGATGAAGCGAACTGGAAAATTTAAACTGTTCGATTATGGAAGTCCACCTACCAATATGGAGGTTTACGGTTCGCCAGAGCCTTTGGATTTGGGAGAATATTATGGGCTCATTGACATTCCGGTTGATCTGGTTGGCGGGCAGAAAGACAGAGTGATAAGACCTTCAATGGTTAGAAGACACTATACGTTGATGAAGGAAGCTGGTGTGGATGTATCATATAGTGAGTTTGAATATGCTCATTTGGACTTCACTTTCTCCCACCATGAAGAACTTCTCTCCTATGTTATGTCACGCTTATTGCTTGTGGAGCCCAATTCAAAGCATCAAGCTACTCAGAAGACTATGAAGCTCAAGAAGAAAGGACAGATTAGCAGCTAGAAGGTAGAATAATATGCCAAATCAACATGTCTCTGCTGGCTTTTTTGCCAAGGCTCGTAATCTTCAGCTTAGAATCGCTGTTTATGATTGGATAGAGATATATACACACACACATATATTATATCCTGTTTAATCATAGGGCTGATCTGTATGTACATGTGATCATCATTCCTTCAAATCTTAGTTTTTTCCTTTTCAGTTTGGAGGAAAAAGTAGACCTTGGAAAGATATGATTGCAAATTAGTTTGTATTATAGTGTACACTAGATATCAGGGACGGCTTCGGAGAGAAGACAAAATGAAGTTGTATGTGTATGTCTGTAGTTGTTTACTTTGGAAATGTGATGTTGTTGTGAGACATTTCCTCAGGTTGTGTATTTATATATATTTGCCAAAATGTCCTCTCAGGCCTTTTATTCAGAGTATCCTCTCCCTCTCTCTCTCTCCCTTTCCCTTTTAATTGATCCCAAAACGAGAAAGAAAAAGCTGAAAAGATGACAATGAATGTTAGAAAACTCATTTGATAGGCGTAAGCAATAGTAGCATCCCTATATCAACGTGAAGATTCTTCCTTAGAGCTTGAATGTCATAAGGAAATTCCTAATGTTCTGTTCAGGATGGATTTTATAGTATGCACCACTTAGGAACCATCATGATCATGATTTTTTGAAAGTCTTTTAAACTTAAAATGAAAGACGAGAGAAATATGACCAAATTTTTTAGTTTGGGCCAAAATGAAACATTTTACCAAATTTAAAATAATTAACATTCATTATTTGTAATATCTTCAACCACTGATCTAACCGGTTGAATTGATCTCGTCATTCAATAATCCTGAGCCAATTTGGATTTTCAAAACACTTGCTCCAAACACAAGTTGCAGGTGCTATGTGGTAAAGAAAACAAGATTCATAAGAGCAATGATCAAGGTTATTAAAACTGGACCGGTCATTGAACCGGCCGAAGCAGCGGTTCAAGGTTCAATGGTTCAACCGGGGTCGGACCGTTAATAATTAAATAAATAAAAAATAATATATTTATTTTAATATAATAAAAATATATAATAAACTCTTTAAATTTAAGCTGGATTCAATAAGAAAGTGATAATTAAGAGGATAAAAAATTAAATTTTCAAGTAAAAACTATTAAATAGTGTATTATTTTGAGTCTAAACATATAATAAGAATTTTTTTTTTTAAAATAGCATCATTTTAATCAAGAAAAACTTAAAAAAATAAAAAATTACAAAAAAAAAAAAAACCTGAACCGGTTCAACCTCAGAATCGGCCGGTTCAAGGCGGTTTTCCCGGTTCTTAGCTGGACCGGTTTTGTACTCAACTCGGACCGGACCACTGGCCGGTTCACGGTTCAACCGGTCCGACCGGCCGGTCCGGTTTTTATAACTATGGCAATGATACTCCTGCATGCAGCCCACATTCATTTGATGGCAATAGGTGCCATTATTTACAGAGTCACCAGAGGGCAAAGTGGAGTAGTTTTGGTAAGTCTGTATGATTTAGACATTTATAAAGTTATAAAAGTTTTTATATAGAAAAACAAATATTTACTCTTACAAGTAATGTATGTTTTACTCATGTTTGGACTAGTTAGTTGACTTTAAAGTTTAAAGCCAAATTTGGACACGAATCCATAAGTTACAATCTCATAATACTGATAGGATATGGACATTTTAATTGTCTCCAAATAAGACCCAAACTATAGGGCTCTTGCCGCAAAATCACATGCTAAGAAGATATGATTTTCAGAGTCCAGATTGTTATTGCAGAAAAGGCAAGCTGACTGTACCATTATATGATGCTTTCTAAGACAATATCAATCATCTGTGGGGATAGCATTATTAATAACTTTGCAATTCCTTTCATGTCATATATATATATGTCTGAAATACTGAGACTTATCCCAAAACCTATCAGATTGATCAATGAGATCCCTGACCTTGAAAAATATAATCCAGAATCTCCTTCCCAATTTCAAATGGTGATTATCTCCAATATAATAATCCCCACTTTAATTACACTACTCCTAAGTCCTAATTAATACTCTTCCAGCACAACAAATCTTGAGTCCATCAATTTTTCTGAACTCAAACTCTCAATTCCTGACCAAGTATAGTATTTATTTCTTATCCTCTTGCAAAATAGAGTTTAAGGCTTATCTAGTAGTATTCTTCAGGCTTGTTTAGGTAATAAAACTTCATTAGCCAATTCTGAATCTCGAAGACTTAAAGCTCTGCTACTCAAAGGTTTTCGATTACTAACTATCAAATTGGGTTTGTCAACCTTTTACAAAAATTGATAATGGACAATTTGAAATCCAGTTCAACCAGTATAATCAACTTTATCGAAAAAGCCTAGAATTAATTCTTTCTAGGAGTTCATCAATGTTCCTAAACTTGTCACTCTTTTCCTCCACATAAACTTCAAGATATTTTCCCAACGTGTTGGATGCTGTAAATCCTTAAGGAAGAGATCATCAATTAGCGCAGTCGCCAATTTAAGTTGTACTAAAAATATTTATGTTTGATACAGTATGCTATGTTGGAGAATTGCGTCAGTTGCAACAAACCAAATCGTGCATGTTTATGTTTTTTAGTATTTCAGATTTTTATTTTATTAAATTTTAGTAATGCCATTTGAATTGCAGTTTTTTAGGGATATTATGTTTAGGAAATATTCTGATTTTATGTTTGTTAATTATGGGATAGTTGTGCACGATTTTAGGAGATATCATTCAGCTTTGATTTGTATTTAAACTGTTCCAATCAATAAAAATTACCCAGCAGCAAATCTTTTTGAATAATATTCTCTCTCTTCCTCTACCTTTAATTTTTTCCAACATGCTAAACTAAAGTGAGAATGAAGATGAAGAAATTGAAAATGAGAAACTGAATGATTTCATTAAGATGAATTAGGAAGTACAAGCTGGTATATATAGGAAAAGCAATACACCAGAAAACAAAATTGGTTAGGCTAAACTGAAAAGCTAACAAACTCATATCAGAATAACAAACTGAAAGCTAAATGCTGAGCTGGCTAACTACTCTGTCATCCCTCCTCAAGCAGATGGTTCTTGTCACCAATCATAAGAAGGGATCGAAAGACAAGGAACAACTACTTGAATTTGATCAGCAGAAAAGACAACAATAGCTTTGTCTCGAACAAAGTGAATATCAATCTCAACATGTTTTGTTCTAGCATATTAGCAGTCATGTGAACAGCACTAATGTTATCACAATAAATTGGGGGTGAAGAAGGAAGTGTGATATGAAGTTCACACAGAAGAGACTTGAGCCACATTACTTTAGCAACCACAGCCGGTAAGCTTCTGTATTCAGCTTTTGTGCTACTCCTAAAAAGGACTTGCTGTTTCTTTGAAGACCAGCTAATGAGATTTCCTCCAAAATAAACCAGAAGTACTTCGACGATCATCAATGCCAGACAAATCAGCTGATGATGATATCAAGCACTAATTAAACTGTTACCTGTGAATAATTCATATAATTATATCTACATTCACGAAGCTGATATTTGAGATTTGATCAAAGAATATATATGATGGCCAACAAAAGTTGGTCCAGTTGGTAAGGAGTTGACTCATAACCCACAAGATCGTGAGTTCGATTCCCACTGCCGATGTGGAGGCCTTGTTGGTAGTCGATCTGTAAGTATCTCTATAAGCGCTTATAGAGCCTGGAGGCCTGCCCTTCTTGATGAGCCCTGGAAAAAATATATATATATATATGATGATTATTGAATGAAGTTCCATCTACTTGCAATTGCAGCTCCTGAATTAATTACTTCGTTATTGACGTACTTGGGTGTTCTGAAGAAGACTGAGCAGGAGGTACTTGGGATTCCTGTGTCTTTCATTTATTAATCAGAAACGAAGTATTAATTAATAGGTAATTAATTAATGAGTACATACTCAAAGTAATATATATATATATATAATATATGTCTCACCCCTTGGGAAAGTGTTCCATGGAAGCGATGTGACTCACTCGTAGGGGTTATGATCAACGTCTGAGAAGGAAGATCAAATCTTGGATACTGAAATTCACAAATTTAATATCAGAATTAATGATTCCTTCATTTATATATATATATATATATATATATAATAAAGAACTAGTTAGCTAGCAGTATGAGCTAAAAAATATCACTCCTCCATAGCGTGATTGAATTATGTAAAATGTGAGTGAAGGAAAAAGAGAATAATGAAGAGAGACAATAAGAAATTTAATATTTAGGAGATTCATACTTTGACAGATTTACTTCCATTATAATAAAAGTATGCATACAACTTGCCTTATTATTGAGCAAAATTCGGAAAAATTTATTGTTGGTGTTCCTCATTGTCATTTCGAAAATCAAGTCATCCACGGGACTGCATTATGAATGTATATCATATACATAATTAATCACTTTCAACAAACAAAGAAATATAATACTTAGTCACGTACTCATCATGCAACTGTAAACAATTAAAACACAAATGTATACAGATCATTTCGGCCAAAAAAATGTATACTGACTACAAATTATATAAATATATATACAGCATGCGTATGATTTCATTATACAAATAAGACCAAAGTGTATTTTTTGCCTCATAACTTTTGCTCATATCTGAATTTGATCCTAATTATAACTTTTTTTGTTACACTTTGGTCTGATATTTTTGTCTCAAGTCTCAATTTGGTCCCGTGTTTGGTGTCATAATTTGGGAAGTTGCAGAATTGGTTCAATATCTTTTGGTTAAATTGTAAAATTGGTCTCATATCTTTGCAAAAGATTTCACATTGAAAAACTAATAGTGAAACTTTTTGCAAAAATACGAGATCAATTTCGTAACAAAAAAATATATGAGATTATATGGGACAAATTCTGCATCTAACCAAAAGATATGAAACTAAAAGTGCACTTTGACCTACAAATAATTAATATGCTGTAAAAATACAATCTTATATATATGTACTGATATACATACATAAACATATATATAATTACCTGGTGTTACTGACTAAATCGCTTTGTGCTATGACTCCGTTAATTTGCAGCCACAAAGGCCACGAAGCAGTAAGCCTGTAAATATTAATTAAGATAAAGCATATATATATATATATATATACATACATACATATAGCTTGAACTTTGAGAGTGAAAACGTGCTTATTTGAAGGTATATATATGATGAAAATTAGTCAATAACAGTAATACTGTGAAACTGAACATATGGAGAAAACAGTATATGTAAAAGCAAATTAAAAGAGAAGTGCATGGTTTGATTAGAATATTGGGGTTAAGTTATACTTACGTTCGGCGTGCTGTTATCCTCCTGTATGCCTGTGTATTTCAAGAAGAAAATGTTAGTCACTAATTAATAAATTTAATACAATTGCAATCTGTACGTGTATTATATTATATATTGTGTGATCACCTATATAGAGCTGTGTCTCTAGATTAAAAAAATTAATTATATTGTGATATCCTTAATTACACTTTGATGCTAAGAGATGTATGTACCTTTGCTTTGCAATGTAACCTTAGTTTCCCTCGACGATCCACTGTAGTTATAGCTCCCTGAATGGTGATTCCAAAATTATATATATATCCAATGATTCAAACCATCACCGAAAAAATTCACAACTAGTCCACCAAATGTGGCAGATGCAGATGTATGTTAATCGAAAAGAAATATTATTTTTTTAGTCATTCAATTTGTCCCAAAATTCTAATTTAGTCCATAAATTATAATTTTCAATTAAATAGTTCCTATATATATATATGTATACAAGGTGTATTTTCAATATATAGATGCATACCTCCCATGTGAGGACAAAGTTTGGTAGATCTTCTAGAGGATATGGAGGAAGCTCTGGCCAATGAATGATTGGTCCACGTGTGGTCAATATCCCCCATATTTATTCCTCACTGTTTCTCTCATTTTTATTCTTCTTATTCCTAATGATTGAATATCTTTTTCCTTATTCTTTTTTGCTTTCTTACTATTACTATTACTATTTCCTCCTTCATCACCTTCACCTTCACCACCACCACTATTACTATTATCATAATTATTGCATGATGAATCATTAATATTGTGATTATTATTATGATTATTGGTGGCTCTCGAACAAAAATATTCCTGAACCACTTGATCAAGAGAAGGTGCAATATTTGCTAATGCTTCGTTAATCTCTTCATCTAACGCTGGTGGAGCATCCATGGGTTGACCCAACCCGTCAAAAGTGGTTGGCAAAATGAGAGAATCTTGTAATTGAGAATCCAGTGAAAGCAACAAGCTGTAAGAGGATGGTGACATTGACCAACCTCCTTCTGTGTTTTTTTGGAGTTCCTATATATGTATATGTATACAAGGTGAAAATTTTAGCTAATTAAATTAGATAAAAAAATCTGAATTCAGTTCTTCTTCATTTAAATGATATGAAATATATATATATATAGCACTTACTACTTTTACACTCCTAATAATTAATATTTAGGCAAAAACATCTCCGGTGTTTTAAATTATAGGATAAGTCTCGGTTATACTTCTAAATTTTTTTTTTAGTTCATTGTATCCATAAAGTTATACATTTGATTTTATTGTACCTCAAGGTTTAATAATGTCTAAATTGTTAACTGAAAATACTGAGATCATGCTTAAGTCAATATTTTTTTATAGAAAATCTAACAAAAACTGTGATAGTTTTGGGGTAAATTTTACATGAATGTAAAAGTTTTGAGTATAATTTACACCATAATAAAAAAGAATAAAAAACCATTTGTCATGTCATCATTTTTTGTTAACAATTTAGATGGTATTAAACTTTATTAAGATACAGTTGAGTCAAATGTAAAGTATAATTGTCCATACAAAAAAAAAAAGTTTAAGGATATACTTGAGATTTGCTCTTAAGTTTGGGGGAGCTTTTGCGTACTATTTATGATTTGAGGTTCGTTTATTAATTATGTCAGGGGATCGCGGATTACTATATATATCTATATGTATATATGTAGTATATATGCCAGAATCTTACTGCAGCTTCAGGAGAAATTTGTACATTGGGATCATGTAGCTGCTGACTTGTGGCTTGTTCATTGGTTTTGTATTGAAGCAGCCAGGGATTTTCTGAGAAGAAGAGAATCTGAAACAACTTAAGACCCACAATATATATATATATATATATATATATGGCCAAAGATGTAACAATACAGACTTTTTGGAGAAGGAAAAGAAAGAAGCAGAAAAAATAAGAGTACTGAATTATACTGTAGTGAGACTATATATATATATATATATATTCAGGCAAACCTGAATTATAATTAATTGCTGATGTGGCTGTTGTTTCTTGCTCCATGTGTTGTTGGTTATTCACATCCATCTAGACAGAGAAGGAACAGGGTATATCCAGAGGATCAATCAATGAGAAAACAAAATTATATATATTTTTTCTAATTTCTATTTTTCTACCAAAAGAACAGAAAACAGCTTGCATGTATATATATATATATTTACATATATGTATGTAAGTCTTACAGAATTTAGTGGTTCAGCAGCAAGAATAATGTTTTCAGCATTATTGTTTTGCGGATTACTAGCGGGTTCATTCATTATGCTCCAGAAGAAATTCGCATCCATTTCATCTGAAACGAGAAAATGTAGAAAGGATAGATTTTAAAAATTAAATTAACATATATATAGACATTGGGATATCATTAAATTAACATGTATAGTAGAGCTGAAATCTTTAATCTCTTCTAGTTGTGAAACTCATCAATAGAAACTTGCGGAAATATTTTATTTTCTCTGTAAAAGTACAGTAGAAAGTAGTACACCTTAACTATACTCTTAAAAATATGACCTTGCTAGTTAATTACTCATTAGTCTTTAATTACATTTGTTTCCCTTTTTTTTTACTGATAATAACAATAAACACACACACATATGTATATATATATATGGTGTTTTATTACCAAAAACAGGTAGAGAATTCACAGCATCCACATGGGGATCTACAGAAGATGGGAGCAAGGAAGAAGCATGTGGCTCTACTACGCCATCTTCATTTTGTGACACGAGCCATTCTCCATCATATCATCATCCTAAACAATAATATAATAAATATTTATATATATATAAAGGCTAACATGGCCAATTAAAAAGGCATAAGTGATATTGGTTGTATAAAAGATAATAATTAAGTACATAATATAAGATCAAATTAAGCTATAGAATATATAGTGTGTGCTCGCATTAATTTCTCTGTTTCATTTAATATAAGTGAATTAATTCATTTACTTTTTACAACTTGTCTAACTCAATATTATATCTCAGCACTTGTATAGTTCTAGCTACAAGAAGTTAAAATATATAGGTTAAAGTGTAAATTTGGTCCCATGTCTTTTACTAAGTTTCAAATTTGATCCTGTATCTTTTTTGTTACACTTTTGGTCGCATATCTTTGCAAAAGGTCTCATATCATTTTTGGTCCCTTATCTTTTGGTCAAGGTGCAGAATTGGTCCTATATCTTTGCAAAATGATCAACTATTAGTTGATTCTTTTACAAAAATATGGAACCACTTCTGCATCTGATCCAAAAATATAGGACTAATTCTGCAATTGACCCAAAGATATGGGACCAAATTGGGAACTCAAAAAAAAATATAGAACCAAACTAGAAACTCAACAAAAGATATAGGACCATAAATTTACACTTTGACCAAATATATATATATATATGGATACTAATTAATCTTACTGCAGTTATGGCGGCTCCACGAAAATTTTGTGTGACAGGATTATTTAGCTGGCCTGCAGAGGCTTCATTTATTTCGCCATGAAGCAACGAGAAACAAAGGAAATAGGAATAATGAAAGAGATCAGTTTAACTGTGTTATATAAATCAAACTTGAAGCAGTACATGTACTATCTTATAATAATTTACATAAATTTTTTTCTCCTTTATATATGTGTGTGTATCTTTTATACTTGGTTTCAACTTTTAAGTTAACTTCAATTCACAGTCAAATAGGATACTTAAAAATGATGAGGTTGTGTGCATGCAAACAAACCTAAATTACTAGTGATGAGTCCCGTTTGTTCTTGCTCCAGTAATACATGTTGTTGGTTAATCTCATCAATCTATAGAATAACAAAACAATTGAAAACGAAACAAACAAATCATTATTATAAATTTATAACTCTACTCATTAAAATGAACACCTTAAGTATATATATAACTAGGGGCTTTGCGTGCCCTAACGGGCACGTAAATATGTATGTAAAATAAATAAGGGACTAAATTGTTAACTTAGTAAAGAAATAGAAACCAAATAGTAAATTTTCTCTTATTTTTAATTTCATAGACTATAGTTTTAAATATGGACGACCAGAAAGGGGTGGAGCCATATAATATAAGATATATAGCTATAGGGCAATCAATATAAGGCAAATTAACAGTTAGATATGTATATATATTATTCTACTTCAAAAGGGAAAGATGTGTCTGTCTTACTGCAGTTGCAGCAGTGCTGTTTTGGGCATTAGTGTTCTGCTGAGTACTATAACAGGCTTCCCAAATCAATAAGTTTGTCTCTTCATCTGACACCAGAAAATTGTAGAAAAATTATATCATTTTAACAAATAAGAGAATTGAAAAGTTTTCCCATATTTCACTTGGGAGTCTCAGTTTTAATTTCATATATACATATAACTAAATCAAAAAAGATGATTCTGATGAAAATTTTGTTAGAAATAAACATGATTTGGCCCAATATTAATTAATAGCTTACATTTGGGCCCAAGAAGTTTATGTTTAAAGTCCACTTGAACTTAGTCCATATTCTAGATTAGTCCCTAATCTAGAATTCTCTATTGTCTAGAATTCTCCATAGTCTAGAATTATCTACTTAGAATTATGTAGAAAGTTGTGGTTATGAGAGAGTCTAGAATTCTCCATTGAGTCCTATAAATAGGGGATGAGTCTCATATTGTATCAAGTCACAAGTAGTAAATCCACTTCCATTTAAAAAAGCTTTCTTCCAAATTCTCTTCTTCCTCTCAAATATTCTACTCTCCTCACTAACCTTCTTCAACCTTATTTTACCAAATCATCCAAAACACAAATTAGCTCACCATTGCTTCCAACAAATTTGGTCTCAAATTGGTCTTATATCTTTATTATCAATGAGATGAGACGTTTTAAGTTTGTCTCATAACTAAATCAATTAAAAACTTATAACTAAATCAAAAAAGATGATTATGATGAAATCAGCTTGGGACCAACAATGAGACGTTTTTCATACATACAACATAAAATGTTCAAATTGGTCTTATATCTTTATTATCAAAATTTATTTTTGTCATTTATCTTTTAGAATGTTTAAATTGGCCTTATATATCTCCATATATAGTAGTTTATTTTGGTCCTAGACTATTAAATATGATCATATCTCTCTCGTTTAAAATTTGAATATAATAAATCCAAAACTACTAGTTTCTTTTGACAAATATTTCTCTATTCAGTTAGGATTGTCAATAAAAAAAGGTCAAGTCAAGTCTAAAAAGTAGACGGCTCGTTTTACGACCAAGTAAATGATGAAGTTAGTCATATATTTCTTTTTTGGCTAAAGTGCAACTTTGGTCCCATAACTTTGACAAAGGTCTCAATTTGGTCCCATGAATTTTTTTGTTACAATTTTGGTCTCATAACTTTTAAAAACGTCTCATTGTTGGTCTCAAGCTGATTTTCATCCATTATCTGCCATTAAAGATGATCTAGCATACTGAGTTAGATGATCACATGACAAATATGGGTGAAGTGGATTTAAACATGACCAATAGCTTGGGACCAACGGTGGGACGTTTTCAGAAGTTATGTGACCAAAATTGCAACAAAAAAAGTTATGGGACCAAATTGATACCTTTGCCAAAGTTATGGGTCCAAATTTGCAACAAAAAAAGTCATGGGACCAAATTGAAACCTTTTCCAAAGTTATGGGACCAAAAGTGCACTTTAATCTTCTTTTTTCAAGTTCAAATGTAACAAGTTTAGAACTACAAGTTACTCTTGACGAGTTCTTTTTGTGTTTAATTAGGATCGTCAACAAATAAGATCTAATCAACTCGAAAGTGAGTTTGGGACCAAAAGGTGAAAAAATACTTGGAAGATTCTGTCTCCTAAATATATATATATGGCACTGAAAACCAATAATTACCATGGAATATGAGAATGAAAAGGTTAAGATCATCACAATCCTCTAGGTGAAATATTGTCACATAACTATTTTTCATTCCACTTAAAGTTGTTAATTAGATTAATTAGATTCACAAACAAAGACTAATGGGAAGAGGAATGAACAAAAAATATCACATACAGAAGTTCCTGAAGTAGTCAAAGATTTCAAGCCAACAGTGCATGGTACATATCAAATTATTTTTTCAATGGGCTTTTTTTTTTTAATTTATCAGTAAGAAAAATTAATTAAAACATCAACATTATACAAAATCCCTTCTTTCCTCGACTATTCCCCTCAGTGCCACGACAAATAAGGGCTTCTCCACCATTTTGATTATAAAAAATTCTCTTTACCAAATAGAAGACACAATAACTCCATTTCCTATGTAAATTAAGTTCACTGATATAACCCATAAAAACATGCATCAGTACCACAAAGATATATAACATGTATTTGAGCCGGAAATATCTATTAAGCTCTGTAATTAAATATCTATTTTTATTCAGATTTAAATCAATCAATCGTTATTATTTAAGATGAAATAATTTACTTCCGCAGCACATATGCTATAGGACTCTTGGTGACATTTTATGCAGTATTAACCATTGGTTATCATTCTTAAGCATCTTAAAGACTAAGATTAACAAAACATTATATATCCCAAATAACAGTAGCTAAACCAATATTTTGCTTTTGGATCTGTATAATTGAATAAAAATTAGTGGCATTTAAAATGAGTGGCAAATTTCATTTTATTTTTTTGAGTAGATATATGCTATTTGATATGACTAAGAAAATTGCAAAGAAATCCACCTCAATCGACTACCTCATTTCCAAAGAAAGCTCATTTAAACATTAAGAAATCCAAGTCTCAAAACATTGCAGTTCAGTCCAAAATAACTCAGAAAATTGCAGAACAGTCCAGAAAATTGCAGACACAGTCTAAAACAGTCAAAAAATTGCAAAACAGTCCAGAAAAGTTTTAATTCAGTCCAAAATAGTCCAGAAAATTGCAAAACAGCCCAAAAAAAAAGTTGTTTTAACTTACATACCTGACAGACTTTTTGTCTTCCCAAACAACTTGTCTACAGAATCATCAACTTGTCTAATAACATTGTTTTATTAAATAGTATAGATAGATAGATAGATTTAGTTTGGTTGAATTAGTAGATATGAATGACGTGTAAGGAGTAAGGTATTGTCGGTGTTTACTCAAAATTGAATATTCTCCAAACGAACGAGTCATCCTAAATGCACATACTCTCTTATTTTATTTTTCAAGCTGCTCCCTCCATGAATATCTATCAACTGAACCCAACCCCATATCTGATCTGGATATTCAATTTATCCTGTATAGACATTGTAGAATTATATTAGCTTTTAAAAGAGTTTAAATAGGCATTTTATAAATATAGAAGAATTTCAGTACCTAGAAAGTAGAAACTAACAGGCATGCATTAGAAACAATTAAGCCAAACAACGTAAGGAATGGAGGATTATTATTTGATTCCATATCCGATGAAGATGAGAAGATCTGATTAGATCGCAGAGTAATTTGTCTTGGATCTTTAGAACAATGTAACGTGTTTTTGTACTGAAGTGTCAATCTGTACGTTTCAGATTAAAGGCTAGTATCTAGCTATTATCTAATTCCCCGGACGTTTTGTGTCGGCGAATCGATTCATGTGAAGGGAAAATGTATTTTATATATTGATGATATTCACTTTTTGCAGCCGATACTTTGAATTCTGCAGAAACGATTTTTTTTTTTGGGTAGTTCAAAGAGGGTCTGCAGAAACGATTTTCGTTGCTATTTAGTGGCTGGAATTAATCGCAAAAGATGTTTTTTTTTTACTTAAACAACGTACCCCGTAATGTAATTGGTTTTTCAGTTTTAAACGATAAGCTAATTTAACTCGAGTGTAATTAGTTTTGTTTAATTGTATTATAGGCAGCAATGTAGTCGGCCAGCCCAAAATGGTCACTGACAAGTGGTGTTAATGAAAACCTGCAGGCAGGTACAAGAAAATAAGTTTTTTTTAAAATGATTATAAGATATTTTTTATTTGTTTATTTTACTGACCAGATAAAAACTAATATTTTTTTAGTAAAAAAATTCATAATAAAAAAATTTTACCAACAAGAATATTTTTGACAATAGTCATATTGTTTAAATTAGTGTTTTATTTATAGTGATTCAAAAATTATTTCAATTAACTACTAATTGGCACATCAATACAAAATTTAATAGTGCACGATATGTTATTTTTTCACCGTTAAAATAAATTCATTGATTGGATATTAAATCAGTAATTTAATAATTTGATTTTTAAAAATGAAAATAGACAATTTAATTTTTAAAAGAACCAAATAGTATATTTATTAATTCAAGAAAAATTAAGAAATATATTTCCTTAATTCATAAAAATAATTAATAAATATAACTTGTTTTTTTTTTTAAATTAAAATATTTATTTAATTTTTTTAATAATTAAATAAGTAACTAAATAATTTATTAAGAATTAAATTATTAATTTATTTATGAATAAATCACCATCAATAGGTGGTAGTGTTTGTTGCTACAGCTCTTGAAGATCCCGCGATTTGGCAGTAATAATTGTTACTCCATGTTTACGCAAAATAAAAAGCAACAAGTGGAAATTCACAGTTTCACAAATTGCTTTCCTAATTCATATAGGGATGGCCAACCATTGAAGTCATTCATGATTCATTTCAAGAAAAGAAAATGAGATGCAAGGCAATAATACAATTGCGTAGTGTAATGACTTAAAATTATTATTTGGATTCAATGTAACTACGACTATATATACCCTATATATATATAATATCTATACTAATATATATCCATGCTCCATCCATCCTAAGCTGCATGCGCCTCTGAAGTCTGATCTGCGACCATATTAAACACTATCATGCATGTTATATTTTTTCTATGAAGAGGATAGAGAGACCAAATATTTTTTACAACTAAAGATAAATTTTCTTATAATCTAAGAATTAAAACGAGTTTTTGACCTAAAATAAAAGAGGAAGGGATTAATGTTTGTTTTGTACCAATTAGGATCCCTTAGTACTAAATTTCTAAATCTGTAAGCTCAATAAATAATTGATGTCCGTGAATTAAGTGGTGAGTCCCATATGTCTTTATTCTTTTTTTTTTTTTGTAAAAAAACAAATTATTTGGTATTTAAATGTTCTCACGCATCTATTGTGAGATATTTATCATTTGATCAAAATTTCAAATTAGTCCTAAATGTATGAGATAGATTCAACTTGGTCCTACATGTTTTATTTATTTTTTCATATTGGTTATACATATTTTTATGATTTTTTAAATTGGTCCCAAACTTACTGTCGAGATGCGATTTAATTTTATTTGTTGACGATTTCAATTGGCTAGGGAAAGAATTATTCAAGACTTAGTATATAGTTTTGAATTCGTCACATTTAAACTTGAAAACGACAGTGATATGATCAATTTTGCTCGTTTGACAATGAAACAAGTTATCCACTTTTGAGACTTGATACGATTTTGTTTGTTGACGACTCTAACTAAATAGAGAAAATACTTGTAAAACAATTCATAGCTCTAGATTTGTTACATTTGAACATAAAACAAGAGAGATATGACCACGTTCAGTATTTCTGGGACCAATTTGAGAAATCATGAGAACATATAAGACAAATTTGAAATCCACCCTATAATGTGGGGACCAATTTGAGGTTTTGACCTTGTCCTTTTTTAATTAAATCAACATAGTAAATACTTGAAAGAATTGAAATGAGGCAAGTACTGGGTTGGTACGCAATATAAATCCAAGTCGTCCTTAAAAATGTGATGGAGTATGTTGATTCACACATACTAAACAATCAAAATCCCCACACGGGTAGCTAGATATTGTCTGGATTGATGGCCACGTCCGTGAAGAACAGCTTCATGAATAACCCAGATTTGATCTCAAATCTTCAACAATCCTTAATCATTCAGAAAGATTCTCAACCCAACAAAACAGAGGAATCTCCCACAAAGCCACTGATTCTGCTCACAAATGCCCAAGGAACAGAATCTCTTGGTCTCACATTCCTCGTCGAAGCTCTCCTTCGAGATTCCCTTCTCGACCTCCATGTCTGCCTGCCCCAATCGTACCTTCTCTTTCTTCACTTGCTTTCACAAACACACATAAAAAACTTAAAAGTATTTTCTTTTTACTTTTTTCTCTTCTTTAGTCTTCATACAAACATATTTCACTAATGCAGGGATAAATCAGCATCTGGTCATTCGATTACTCCTAAGGACACGCTTGCTGCATATTCTGTTGACATTGCTGGTGCTACTGCTTATGAAGTCACTGGTACTTCCTCATTTTCTTATTCAAAATGCAACCTAGGATAACATATGTGTATATATATGAATCTTTCATGTTCTACCAGGAACTCCAGCAGATTGTGTCTCCTTGGCCTTATCTGGGGCATTGTTTTCTTCGACAAAGCCTCTTTTGGTATGTATTTGCTTCCATTATAATACTTGAAGGCAACCATTAGCATCAACCTATATGACCATGTGAGAGTTTTAACTTTTAACCAGGTAATTAGTGGAATAAACAGAGGAGCAGCTTGTGGGTATGACATGTAGGTTTTTTGTTCTTCTTTTACAGAGTTTTTTTAGATTAAATTCATGATTTGGTCTCTGAAAGATTATAGATTTTTCAATTTAGTCTTTGAAAGATGAAATTATAAGATTTGGTCTTGAATGATGTAATTAAAATTAATTTAATTATTTTTGTAAAGATATTAATTCAAATTTTAATGCTAATATAATTCTTTAACATTAATTGTTAAGTATAATATCAACAAAATTAAAATCACATATAGATTGGTTATTAAATTTTAGTTAGTGTCTTTAATAAAAAAAACTAAATTGATTGTAATGGGCAAAATCTTATAACCTTATCTTTCATAGACTAAATTGATAAATCAATAATCTTTTAGGACCAAATCATTTATTAATTTATTTATTACTATTCATTCATTCAAAACTTCTCCCCATTTTGATTTCTCAAGGTTTGAATATTTGATTGAATCAGTTTGCACTCGGGAGCTGTTGCGGCAGCTAGAGAGGCCCTAATTCATGGTGTTCCATCGCTTTGTATATCTTTGAACTGGTGATCATCATTGTACAATATTAATATGCTAGTTACAGTACATATCTATTTTCTTCCTTTTTTTTTTCCTCAAATGGGCCACCAGGGCAGAATTATGTGAAAATGTGAAACAGGAAAAAGAATGTGAGCTGTGAGAGTGATCTAAAGGACGCAGTTACTGTATGTTTACCCCTCATTCATGCAGCCATTAGAGACATCAAGAAAGGGGTTTTCCCCAAAAACTGCTTCCTCAACATAGGCATTCCTAATTGTCCATTGAGGAACAAGGTTTGCCTTTTATATAACTTCATATTATTTGAAGTCCTAC
Organism: Chamaecrista fasciculata; assembly: GCA_003254925.1. NCBI lineage: Eukaryota > Viridiplantae > Streptophyta > Magnoliopsida > Fabales > Fabaceae > Chamaecrista > Chamaecrista fasciculata. Next base: position 165,627 of record QANZ01052941.1, on the reverse strand, counting down.
TTTCTTTTACAAAATTACCCAATGTGAGACTTTACACATGCATAATTGTGATGTGATAGGGTGTGAAAATGACAAGGCAGAGTCGATGGAGGTGTTGTTTAAATTGGGAAGCAGTGTCACCAAACACCAACAGGCGTCCTTCGTCTGTTGTAGGAAATTACATGTCTAACCAGCAAAGTCTTGGGGTAATGCTAGCACAATTAGGACGAGATGCATCTGCTGCTGTAAGTTAAATTTTGCCTATCTAATTAATCTCATTTATATATGAGATAATATGAAGCTGTTGGGTTCATTTACTCACAGTTTTTGTTTTTCCTTATCATATGGACTTACTTTCTCATATGAAACTCTTTAGGCGGCAGCACGTCGCATGAACTCACAACGCAAGAACATTGTAGAAATTGAATCTGTTGGTGTTGCAGGAAAACTACACAACTCTCCACAGAAAGTAAAGAAATACTTCAGAATGGAGGTATACCATTATTATCTCATTAATTTCGTTCTCATCCTGAAAAGTGAACATGTTTCTCATTATATTTCTCAATTTACACTTGCAGATGATGGAGAAAGAGCAGCAATCAGAGGAGGAGGATGTGGACTACAGTGCACTTGAAGATGGATTCGTGAGTACATGTTTTGTCTTTCTTAATTAATTATCTCTCGAGAAACATCAGTCATCAGATATATATATATATAAAGTTTAATTATAATTATTTTGGCGTGACAGGTTACAATCGTTCCTTTATCTTTACACCCAAATTCTCAAAGTTCTCAAAGTGAGATTCAGTCAACAGTAGCCAAGTGGTTAGCTGTAGCACTTACCGGGGATCAATGAGGCTTGCCTACAACTGTAGAAACTTATAGTATTAGTTTTGTCGTAGGAGTATGTCTTTTGTAGTGTTTTGATATTTTGAATTGGAGCTACAAATGGAAGTGTTTGGTTCATGAGTTTAGCTGTGTCTTCTGATTATTGTAATAAAAAGTCTTCTTCGATGGGGGTTTAAACTTTGCAGTGACAAAAATAAAAGAGAATGACTTATTGACCCACATGTTATTATCTTTCAAGAGTTGAACAAACTATTTGCAAATTTAAAAAATTTAGTGGTTTTTTTAACATGACAACATTTTATCATTTTGACTTTTTGGTCAAATAATTTAATGCAATTTTTCTTAATTTTATAAATTTCCTTTAAAAGGACTCCCCTGGGTGCTAGGTGCAAGCAAGCATCAAATTTTGCTCATATGTTCAATTTTGACTTTTTGGTCAAATAATTTAATGCAATTTTTTTTAGAATTAATCAATTTTCCTTTAAACAAATAAATTATGATGTGAAAGAGTTATAAGATAATTGAGCAGAAAAAATTATCTTATTTTTGTTGCACAAATCTTAAAATAAAAAAAGTAGATATAATAACCACAAATTGAGTTCCTAAAGTTCCTAAATTGAGCATCAAAATTATGGCTCATGGGCGCCAAAATTCCATGAGTAGATTGAAAGGGTGCGTTGAGAAAGATTGAGATTGGTGATGTGGCACAATTTGAAGGATAGATAGGAATAGGAGAGGGGTAAGATGGAGAGAAATTTTTGCACCAGTGGATTTAGCAATGTGCAAATTTGGATGGAAGAAAATTACAATAAAGATTCCGAGTATATTTGAAAAGAAAAATGAAATGAGGCCCAATATTTGGTATCCAGACACACACGACATTCCATTCCACTCACTAGCTCGTCGTTCTCCACTACCTCTACTGTACATGACTACTTCTGGAGGGAAATCAAACGCCCCAAAACCCTAAAACCCATTAACTTATTGCGCGCTTTCAACATCGTTCATGCATTTATATTGAATAATAATATAAACCGTTTGAGTTTTCTTCAGCCATTTTTGATTCCTTGGGCTGTAAAAGGCGGGAAGTGAGGCTGCTTCTATGGCGAGGCTGCTTCGGAACACTCCCCTCCTCAAACGCTCTCTATTCGACCCTTCGGTTGTTGCTACGCTGGTACATGCTTTCTTTGTTTCAATAGTCACTACTAAGATATTGCGTTTAAGTATGGTAACCCCTTTTTGTGTGTGTGCACATATTTGTTTCCTAAGCTATTTTACTACTTCGTCTGTTTCCCTACCTTCCTTTAATCCCTCATTTCTTCTTACCGTACATTCTCACTCGATAATGCAACTGTATCGGGCATGTTTAAGCCCCTTGTTTCTAATAATTTTTGTTTATGTTCAATCTATCCGTGTATTAAAAATCAGAATGACGTGATCAAACATAAGCATTTACTGATTAGCCTCTCTTGGGAAAGTTATTGAACAACATCATGGTGATTGAATGTTTCGTACATCATACAGAACTGGTTCTCCCTCCTTTTGCTTGTTTTTCCATGTTTCCCTGAGATTGATTCACGAGACTTTTATATACTTACATGTTGCTTTTATTTTCAGGGCATTAAACAAGGAATATTGGGAGCGTCTCAAATTTTCAGCTTTTCTTCCAGAGGTTTGTGTGTATTTTTAATTGCTTTTTCTGTCAATAAGAAAACTACAGCTGTTTGACACGTGAATTTTGTGTACCTGAATCATATTAAGCATAAATACTAATGTAAGAGTCTTCTTTTTCACCCAGCGACAATGATCACTTTTATCCTTTTGATTTTAGTCTTTACTAACTCTGAAATTTTTATCCATCTGAAGGTAAAAGGGGATCTAAATCCAATGGAAGTGAGTCAAGTGATGAGAACATGTCTAAGAAAGAGTTGGCCCTTCAACAAGCTATGGACCAAATCACTTCTTCCTTTGGAAAGGGATCTATTATGTGGCTTGGTCGCTCAGTCACACCAAGACACGTCCCTGTGGTGTCAACTGGTTCGTTTGCTCTGGATATAGCTCTAGGAGTTGGTGGACTACCGAAGGTATAATTTGATATTTACATAAAGAAGTTTCTTTCTCTTCAATGGTATATGAATAGAATTCGATATGTTAAAAGTCTAATTAGTTGTCAATAACAAAAAGTTTCTTTGATTGGTTTTCTGTCCTCACTGCTGTGGCCTATTTCTTTTCTGCTAGTATATGACAGTTACTCAATCACTGTTTCATATATATATATATATATATATATATATATTTTTTTTTTATAAAAATTCTAACCTGTTGAAATAATTGCCTTCTCATTCTGCATTTTAGGGGTACAATGTCTGGTGAATCTTTATGATTGCTTTGATACTTTAGAGTTTACAGTTTACTTTTAACAATCATATTTTTGGTTAATGACACATTGCACACATTTTAGTTTACACAAGAATAATTTGGGTTATATGATACATATATGTGAACAGAACAGAAGAGGTGTGAATCAACCATATGTTTAATTTGCAATTGGTATAAATTGATTGTTAAATATAACTGATGAATGAATGTAGGGACGTGTTGTAGAGATATATGGTCCAGAAGCTTCAGGAAAAACGACTCTTGCTTTGCATGTGATTGCAGAAGCACAAAAGCAAGGAGGTTATCTTTCTCTGCTACTTCTTCAGTCATTATTTTGTTTATTTTCTTCTGGCTGTCTTAGTCTTTTGACTACTGCAGATATTCACATTGTACTAGTACTATCGATCGTTATGGTAGTGACAGTTTCTTTAGTCTTTTTCTCCCCTTTGACTTTCTTTGTACCTTTCTTATTGCTATAGATGGATGTAAATTTTCTTATAGTAATTTTTCAAATAGGTCTAAATAAATTTAAAAGTTATCTCATGATAATATTATTCAAAAGTAGCAAACTGTTGGCATAAACCTTATATGGTTTCAACTATCTATTCCTGCTTCAGCAATACGCCAATGATTTCAGGCAGGATTTTTTTTTTTTTTTTAATTTAATTTGGTAAAAAGGGGTTATGTTTTGCTTTCCTTTTTTCTCTTATTCCTTCAATAGAGAAAGGATAGGTATACTGTTGTTGTCAGTTGCATTTTATAATATAATATATGCATGATTAGTTCCTTTGTGGTTATCTTAGTCTTTGAGGAAAACATTCTCATTCATAATAGTATAGATGAGGAGATTAATAATTTTGATTACTATGATAAGCTTCTCAGAACATCTCTGTTAAGGATATGTTTTTGGTTTGCACTGAGATTGATTTGTTTGTTTCATGCAGGCTATTGTGTATTTGTTGATGCTGAGCATGCACTTGATCAAACACTTGCAGAGTCTATTGGCGTAGATACTAAGAATTTGCTTCTCTCACAACCAGATTGTGGTGAACAAGCACTTAGTCTTGTAGATACCTTAATCCGCAGTGGTTCAGTTGATGTAATTGTTGTTGACAGTGTAAGAATGGAGCACATCTTCTTTTGTTTTTTTTTTTCATACTTTTTTCTATTGGTCATTCTAAGCAAGGAGCCTCAACTTTTTGATTGCTATTGTGATTTGTGAGTAGAATTTTAAATGTTCCTCTTCTCAATGTTTCCTTTGTTATCATTTCTCTGTATATCTTTTACTGATTTTACTTCCACATGATTTAGATTCTCTGACCTGTTTCATTGGATTGATGTTCTTACAAGTCAGGTTTACTAACTTTCTGCACTGTTTCCAATAATAGGTAGCTGCTCTTGTTCCTAAAGGTGAACTTGATGGGGAAATGGGTGATGCTCATATGGCAATGCAGGCTAGGTTGATGAGCCAGGCACTTAGAAAATTGAGCCATGCATTGTCTCTATCACAATGTATATTGATTTTTATTAACCAGGTATCTGCTACAGTTGCTGATTGAACAATGAGGAATTTTGTTTTTACCAAATTGTAGGTAGTTTTTAAGTTATTTTGGACAATTTAATTCATACACAAACTTTGTTTGGGTTGGCCCTGCTCTTTACTAATTCACATTGGTCTGTAATTGCTTGAGCTGCATTAAACCCTAGTTGTTTTCAATTTCCAGCAATTAGTTGAGCTTGTGCTCAGCTAGTGGTGCTGCTGGATAATGTGATTTTAGTTATCAAGTTCACAATGATGAGTACTATTATTGTAATTTATATTTTTCTTGGATTGTTCTGCTGACATTTGTTAACTTCTCCAGTTCTGTTTTACTGCTGCACTTTGCTCTTCAATTTGTTGACATGCCATTATCCCAGTCTAGCAACAGTTGGGTTTTCCGTTAGGACATTTCCTTGTGCCTTCGGATGATCTCTTTTCCTCTCTTGTAATTTTCTTTGTATTTTCTCTTTTACAATTAATTCATTTTTCATCCATAAGAAAACATTGCAAATTTACATTTTCTTTCTCTCTCTCAGTTTTTCAATTGAATGTAAAGCTACATACTTGCAAAATTTGACAAGCATGTTACATTCTAAAAGATCCTTTGGTTTTATATAAAGCTAGTCAAATCCTCCTTGTTCTTCATTTCTTCTACTCGTGGTGATATTATCTTCTACAAGTGGTGTGTTTATCTTATCTTTTTATAATGGAAATTCTTGTATGTCTGTTTTTCCATCCAGATTAGGTCAAAGCTTTCTACTTTTGGGGGATTTGGTGGGCCTACCGAAGTTACTTGTGGTGGTAATGCACTGAAATTCTATGCTTCTGTGCGGTTAAATATCAGGAGAACAGGGTTTATCAAGAAGGGTGAAGAGGTACAATTAACCTGTTCATTCCTCTATGTCTTTGAATTTAGTGATATCCTCTCACATTAAACTGAACTTGGCTGGTTTATTGGCATGACATGGGAACTTCTACCATAAATAGACTTAGGTTATGCTTGGTTGAAGTGGAAATGGGCAGGTGGAAAGTTGCATTGCATCTAGGCTTTCTTTGGTTCAAATACCATTACAATTTCTGCCTTATCATTTTACTCATGCTCATTTTATGCAACAATTTTTATGAATGAGTAGAGACTAGGTGTTAAGCAGTGGTTGGAAACATTTTCTTGTTCACTAATTGCATTCAAGATCGATTTAATGCTGTTCCAGAAAGTAACTTATAGTCGTCAATAGCTGTCTTGGATTGAGCCAAACCACATAGTAAATTGTAATTTATTTTAAATAGGCTTAAGTGCAATTTTGGTCCCCTAACTTTTGCAAAGGTCTCAATTTGGTCCCCTAACTTTTTTTGTTGCAATTTTGGTCCCTTAACTTTCGCAAAGGTCTCAATTTGGTCCCCTAAATTTTTTTGTTGCAATTTTGGTCCCTTAACTTCCGTAAAGGTCTCAATTTGGTCCCCTAACTTTCGCAAAGGTCTCAATTTGGTCCCATAACTTTTTTTGTTACAATTTTGGTCCCCTAACTCTTGAAAACGTCTCACTATTAGTCCAAAGTGCACTTCCAAGTCATGAAAACGTCTCCGCAAAATGGTCATTTTTTAATCCACTTCACTCATATTTATCACGTCATCAACCAACTCAGCCTTTAGATCGGCACTAACGGCAGATAATAGATGGAAAAAGTGCACTTGGGACCAACAGTGAGACGCTTTCAAAAGTTAGGGGACCAAAATTGCAACAAAAAAAGTTAGGGGACCAAATTGAGACCTTTATGAAAGTTAGGATACCAAAATTGCAACAAAAAAAGTTAGGGGACCAAATTGAGACCTTTGCAAAAGTTAGGGGACCAAAATTGCAACAAAAAAAGTTGGGGGACCAAATTGAGACCTTTGCGAAAGTTAAGGGACCAAAATTGCACTTAAGCCTTTTAAATAAAAAAGATTTTAAACTATATTGTTCTTATACTTAAAAAATGAAAGATTAAAGAATTTATTATCTCATCCTGATGAGGAAAGCTCTCATCCTGATTCATATTGATACTTGTCTAAAACATGTTATCAAGGTGTTGTGTTTTTGAGAGTGTTAGTGTCTGTCATGCCTTAAATTAGGTATATTTATATTTTGAATTTTTGATGGATTACACTTTAGGCTGCTCTATGTGTTCTCTGCTTTTGTTGTGTTTTTGGGGTCTGAGGATTGGTTTGATCGTATTGTGGTTTTTTAGTTTCTAGTCTGACTTTGGTATTTGTTTATGATGATGTATCATTACCCAGACTTTGGGAAGCGAGGTTATTGTCAAGGTTGTGAAAAACAAGCTTGCACCGCCATTCAAATCCGCACAATTTGAGCTTGAGTTTGGCAAGGGTATAAATAGAGTAGCAGAAATTATAGAGTTGAGCGTGAAAAACAAGTTAATCTCAAAGGCTGGTGCATTTTACCACTACAATGGCCAGACTTTCCACGGTAAGGATGCTATCAAGATGTTCCTAGTTAAGAATCATGAAGTTCAAGAAGAACTGACAATGAAGCTCCGGGAGAAGCTCTCTGCTGAAACAGAAAATGAACCAGAGGCAGAAGCAACAAGTGGAGATGTTACAGTAGAAGTCGAATCACTGGATTCTACAGATGAAGAAGCAGTAACTGCTGCTGAAGCATAATTTTGCAAATGAGCCCGTACGGTGCAATCTATTTCCCTGCTTGAATTTGGACCATTGTGAATGCCGTATCCTAATCAAATGATCATAATCTGAACAACTCAAAATGAAGGAAGCCCAATGAAAAGATAACGGGTGCCTCAGATAAATTTTTATATGCTGCATATTGTTCTCGTGTATTGATTTTGCTGGTCTTTATATTTATGCCATGAGTCATGCGGCACCTGTATGTTGTGAGTGAGAAGAAAGGATCAACTGGTTTGGAGGTTAGGTCATTAGTTAAGACGTGAGTTATTAACAATGATTTGTAAGGATCTTACAATTACAGTTACAGTTCGTATAATGGTGCATGAGTATCTCACTTGAAATCTCCTGTGTTTCTTGTTTTTTATCCCATTTCCAACCAATGAGCATGACCTAATCTTTGCAAGGAGTAGAGATCATTAAAATTAAATTGTCTCTACTTTTATCTTTTATATTTACTCAACGTGTAGACGTTATATATTAGAGATTTAGCTAACAACCATTGGTGTTGGAGTTTATTAATATTTATTTTATTTTTTTGATACACATATATGATACCTATTAATTCATATTGAAAAAGGAAACAGAAAAAGAAGTCTCAAAAGAACAGTGGTGGAATTTTATGGAATGCTTTGAACATTCTGGGTTGTGAAAGAAAGCCAAACCCGCCGTATTGAGTTAGTTCCTTACAATTTTCCTGGAAGAAAATTCGTTGACTAACAAACGAATTCTTAATTAACTGCTGAATCTGATTGCGAGTGCCACTGATGATTGTTGAAAATACTATTAAGCATGTCTATCGATTTTCCTTTTCGTTGAAAATAGTATTAAAATTTGCTTCCTTTCCACATATGGACAGCACAAAGTTTCATTCATATATCTACCATTGCACAAAACACAGTAGGAGTACATAAATCAACTTAATTGACAAACCTTCACTGCTTGTAGGGACAACTTTCTGCATAGACAATTAGACATCGGTCATGCCAGTGTCCAAACAATTAGTTTATAATTATATTATATTTGCCAGAGTACTAAGCCAAAGACTAAAAACTAAATTTTGTAGCATATGAAATAAGATCCTTCCTTAATCCTTGTATCATTCTGGCGTAAAACTCCATAGAAATGGTTTGATCAGCTCTGTTAATTGATAACATTTATAATGTGATATTGTAAGAGAGTATGGAGAAGGATGAGGGTGTGTGAGTGTGAACAAAGTATTTGGCTGCAGCAATGGTCACTGTACGAGGTCAGCAACCACTCTCCTCAGTGCTTCTAGGAAGGCAGCTTTGTCCCATTCAGTCCCCTGCATATGCAAAAGTCGTCTTGGTTATTGACTTTTCAAGATTTTTTGAAAGGCTTGTATGATACCTAAATTTAGAAGGTTATTTTCTTTTTATATATTTTGGGATTTGACATTGAGTTTTAAAAATAGCCAAGTGTCTCGGTCACTGATAGAGTAGGTAGGAGTACCATGAGTTTAAATAATAAAAATTTTAAACTGCCTTCCTAGAAGTTAAGAGAAAGTTACAATGAGTTTAAATAATAAAAATTTTACACATGTTAGAGATTGATTAATTGGAACAGTTCGAATTTATGGACCAAATTGTATTCTTAAAAATAATTCCAATATTATTTGGATTGACCCCTAATCTCATCCACTTGGATTTGGATTGACCCCTAACCCTCAATCCAAAATTTTCTCATCCTCACAATTTCCAATACCATATCACACTTCCCAATATCATCTCATCTCAATCTCATTTCAATAAAAAAAACAACCAAACACCTATCATCTCATTCAATCCAATCTCATCTCATCTCATCTCATCTCATCTCATCTCATTATTTCCTACCATTTCTACCCCTATACAAATCACAAAAATCCATCTACTTTTTTCTACCAACCACAATCATTACAACCCCTTTTATATAATTTCACACCCTATTTAACATCATTCTCAATAAAATCACCCAAACACCAATACATCATCTCATCTCATCCAATTAAAAAATAATCTCATCCAATCCATTTGGATTGGATTGGATTGGATTGGATTAGAATTATTGTTCTCCCAAACAGACCCTAAGTCTTGCATACATGAAAAAAAATTACTTTGAAATTGTTATCATAAAACAAAAGCCACAAGCAAAGGAATATACAAGAGTATGTCTTGCATACATATATATAAAAGCAGAATTTTTGGAGAGGGTGATAATATATATAAAAGAAAAAATATATATAAGACTAGAATTTTTGGAGAGGGTGATAAAATAATACAAATGTATACATAAAAAAAGAGTAGTGAGGAGAAAGAGGAAATAGGACTATAAAAGTTAAGAAAATAGGAAAGTGTGATAAAATTAAAAAAAAATAAAAGCTAATAAATTCTAAATCATCCCAAAACTTCAATTTAAAAATGTTTCAAAAAAGAACCAAGATTCTATTGGCTTAGAATAATTTCTAAACTGTCATAATTCCTGAGTCATCCCATTCTATTAATTGATTTAACAACTTAATTATTAGTGATTAAGATTTCTAAACCACCTCTCCCCTCCTTATTTCACACACTCCGAACCTACAACCCTAAAGTGATGACTCAATGATAAAATCTTACCTTTAATTAAACTTAAAAATTTAAGCAATTTCTTTTAGTTTGCTAGCTAATTAATATGTTTATATATATATATTTATTTCAAGTTAAATATAGGAATTAATTTTAATTTGTCACTTCATAGTTCATACTCAATGAGATATCTAACTTATACAATTCTTTAGAAAAGCAAAAAGTGTATAAAAATACTTTAGAATCTGGCTTTAAACTCAGCGGTAAATGCCTTTACATACCTTTGTATGATGTACAAATGTGGACACAATACTATAATAATTAAAGACCAGAAAACGTATCCTACACAAAAACAATTTTTGCCTTTACATAATAATCTTGTTTATTATATTATATTATATTTTATACCTTTCAAATTAAAAGGAGACAGAGGTTTGATACAATATTCAAGTTGGTGTCTTGCTTTCTTAATGAATGTCAGGTTCGAATTCCTATTTTGATGGCTACCAAACTTTTTGAAATTATAAGTGGTTGAAGTTTAATACCCAAACCAACTCAGCATCAATTGCAGTTGCTAGGCTTCTTCCTTTAAACTCTACAAAATTATAAAATTAATTGCCAAACAAAATTTGTTGCTATTGAATTGAACCTATTAATATACCACTAACTATTAATATTTATGAAAAAAGATATTCAAGTGACGTATATACTAGTGCTTAAGCAAGAGGTAAAATAATAGTAGTAAACATGTGAGAATGTATTTTTGGTTTCATATCTTTTACTCAAGTTTCAATTTAGTCTTATATCTCTTTTTGTTGCACTTTTGACTTCATATCTTTTTTGTTGCAGATTTAATTTCATATCTTTGCAAAAAGTTCTATTATTAGTCTCACAATGTAGAATATTTTTTAAAGATATGAGACCAATTTCTGTAACCTAACCAAAAGATATGAAACTAATTTTGTAATCTGAACAAAAGTGTACATTGAACCTAGTAAAAAAAAAAACAAAGTCTTAGAGTATATATGTATGTATTTACCTCCTCAATCCTTAGACTTAAGGCTAGTTCATGAATATTGGAAGGTGCCACTTGTGATGTATGGGTGTTGGCGGCCATGGAAATTAAGGTCACTACGTTGTGATCAAGTCCTTTCAAGAATTCCAAAACGCCAATCAATATATGATCAACCTTATTAGTGATTGTTCCTCTTACACTCACTTGCACCTCTATCATTCTTTCTTCTACATTCTCTGAAACTGATGAGACTCCCACACTCAATCTTTCCTTAGGCCAATGATCTCTTTTGGTAATATCTTCATGATCACTACTAGTACTACCCAATATTAATTTCTTGGCTTCAATTTCTGCCTTCAATTGCTGCATTCTAGCTTTTTGTAAGCTCTTCAATGTCAGCCCTCAAACACCTCAGTGTCTCCTTTGCTCTTGTAAGTATCGACGCTTGGTCTTTCTGTATATATATATACATCCCATATTCAGTTCTCAACATACAGATATATATGAATAACTTGAATTAAAGCTTGCATTATATTAGACATACATACGTAGGTGCGTATCTTCTGCACTGCTCCAAGTTATATATATTATTATTTATTAATTATATACTCGAAAGGAACTTTTGAAACTAGCTAGAGTGAAATATTAATATGGAGTTCCTGAAGTTAATTGAAAAGAGTTGAAAAGAGATAAAGAGGGATGTATGTATATCAATATATACTATAACTCGTTTATTTAGTTGTATTAATTTAAAAGTTTTCTTATTCATGTTATACAAAACTTAAGGAATTTCACTTTTATTCTCTTTTTTAGAAGATCTCTAATTCTGTACTTTGTAAATGGTCAAAACTTCAATTTATTTTGGTTCTCGAACTGTATATATATATATTATAGGGTGAATCCCGTTTTGGTCTCAAGTTACTTTTCATTTTGTTTTGGTCTCGAGCAATTTTTCATTATGTGTTTTGATTCTTAAACTTTTTCACTCGTTTGACCATCAATTCCAATAGTGATTTTGCCCAATTTTTTTTGTTGTTTCTGAGCTAGACACCTCATTTGAAATTAAAAAAATTTCTTTTATGTGTGTCATATAGTAGTTTAAGGATCAAAACAGAATTTACTTTATAGTTCAGTAACTGAAATGAAGTTTTGACCTTTTGTAAATTAAGGAGTTCATTAGAGTTTAGAGGATGTGATGTGTTAATTAATTATACCTTGGTTGGTGGTGGGAGCAGTGCTGCAAGTGCCTGAAAATTGTGATTGAGCTTCTGACGCCTTCTTCTTTCTGATATCATATGATGGAGGCGGGAAGGGGTGGCTTCATTAATACTCATAACTCTCATCGCATTATGTAAACCTCTAAAAAATTCAAATAATCTCTTCAACTTGCTTTGCCTTTGCCTCCCAAAATTTGGCCTCCATTTCCCCAAATATTATTATCTTCTCTATTGTAACTCTTAAAAGCACTACTACTAATAATAACTCCATCTCCAGGATGCACCACACAAGTAGTAGTAGTACCAGACGACATATTTTGGTGGTCATCATCATAATAATGACAATAATTATTATTAGGTGATGATGATGATGAGCATAAAACATGGACGATGTCTTTGATTATGGCATCCTCCTCATCTATACTATTACTTGCTGCCTGCATCATCAGCGTTTCAGGAAAGCTGGGATTATTGGATAATGATCTCATCAATGAATTACACCAATTTTTCTGATCCATTGGATGTGATTGTCTACTGAATTGATCTTCTGGAAACATGTTTCTCATCATCAGTTCATTTTTCTCAGTGTCACCCTCCTAAGTACATATATATACATATAATAAGAGTAAGAAATCAAAATTCCGCATATATATATATAGTATTACTTTATTAATAAATAATTAATTTAATTACTTACTTGACAGATAGTGGAGAAGCCAAGCTCAATTTCCTCATCGGGGAACCCCATGGAAACAGCTGTCTGTGAACATATATATATATATAGATTTGCGTTGTAAATATTTTGTTTATTAATTTAATTAGCCAACAAGAATATTTATATAGGGCTAGCTAGGTATACATATATGAAATATATACCTGAAAGAATATAATTGTCTTTGTATATATCTGTAGATGCCTAGTCTTAGAAGATCAGATTGTTGCAGCTCTAGGTAGGATGGCAGTTCCTGAAATCCAGTCCTCGAACTCCGCTAGCATGATATATGTATATATATATAGAGAGAGAGAGATCGAGAAGCAACGCAAGTAATTAACTATATATATATATGTAAATAATTAACATATGAATTAATTTATGATATGCTTAATTAGGGACATATATATGATATATCTACATGTAGCTAGCTAGACTTAATTAATTAAGAGAGTATTGGCGATCGACTTACTCATGGATGGGTAGATAGTATGAAATTCCAAAGCCCTAAATCGGTGAAAAGGAAAAAGGGTTTGATCAATAATATTAATAGCAACAAGAAGAGGTTGGGTGGTTGATTGCAGAAACAGTCCCAGAAAATCAAGCAGCTGCCATATATATATGGCCAGTACTGAAATAACATATATATGCAAAACCAAAACATTAATAATTAAGGGGAATTATGAATATTAGGGCACAGAAAAAATATATATAAAAACTAAAATAGTAGTGGCAATATATATGTACGTATAATGTATTTACTTGGATAAGGAAGTGTAAGAGCATGCAGAGGCAAATGTAAAAGACTAGTGAAATAGAGAATGAATTAAGTACAGACAAAGGAAATAATCAAGTCAAGCAGGAAAACGCCATCCATCCATGGGGATTAATATTGTGCTGCATGCCACGTGGATCCATCATCCATGCTATATATGCTATGTACTCCCTCCCTCCCAAGCTATCTACTTTTCAAGGTAAATACACACAGACAAAGGAAATAATTAATTTACCTAGAATGAAGAGAAATATGAGTTAAAAGACTAAATTGTCCTCATTAAATTATTCCTAGTTACTCTCATTAATTCAATAGCTTTGACTTTTAATAGGGATAGAATAGTAAAAAAATAATTAATGTTCTCTTGATTTTGTAAAACATCAAATATTTTGGGACAAAAAAAAATCCTCCAACAAAGCAGATATTATGAGACAGAGGGAGTATAACGTAATTCTTTCGTGCTTTGTATATACTAGACATACAAAAACACAGGCTTTAACCAACAAAACACATCGTTCAATGATGACAGTATGTGATATTAATATATAGGATTTATTTAACATGTGTCCTTTGGGCACATTTTAAGGTTTCTTCTGATTGGTTAGTAGAGTATTTCATATCTTGAAATCTACGAAAATTCATTTAAAAGATAATTTTTAATATTTGAAAATTCACTTGACCAATCAAAAGAAACCTTAATATGTGCACTTAGAAAGTATAAAATCAATTTAAATTCAAGATCAAATCATTACCGATTATTATATTTCAAATCATTAACAATTATAATATTTCAAAAATTGAATTATGTAAGTATGAGCATCTAAAAGATGTAATGGACTAGCTAGTAAGGGAGAGAAAGGTGGGTGTTTGAGTGGGGTCATTGAAAAAATCAAGGGCAAGGTGAGTATGAATGTGTGAAGGTGGATTTGAAAAGTAGACCAATAGCGATATAGTGGGTATATGACCAAGCAGCTGAATGAATGATTGAATTATAATCAATTAAAGGGATAAGAGAGATAGAAAAGAAAGTAGTAGGAAGGAATTAAGAAAGCAGTGAGAAATGGGAAGGTTGGAAAAGTAGGTAATGATGTAAAGAAAATAGTGAAGGAAAAAGGAACAAAAGAAGCCACCGCTAGCCAACAAAGGTTGGCCCAGTTGGTAAGGAGTTAACTCATAACCCATAAGGTCATGAGTTCGAATCCCACTGCCGATGTGAGGACCTTGTTGGTAGGCGATCTGTAAGTACCTCTCTAAGCGCTCATAGAGCCTTGAGGCCTACCCTGGCCTTGGTGAGCTCCCGGGCCCAACTCACCTAAACTTTTCTACTACAAAAAAAAAAGAAGCCACCACTCTTTCATCTTTCATCTCATTCTTCTATTATTAATTTATTTTATTTTTTTCTGGGGTCGGAATAGTTTGTATTAAAAAACAAGCCAATAAAAAAGGCGCCAAAGCCCAAAACCAAGGAGCAGAGGAGAACCAAACAGGGCCCAAGAAAACAAAGCAAACAAGACCGGCCCAATTTTCCTGATTTTTTATGTGGGCTTACAGTTAGATATTAGCCCTTTACCCAAAATATTGATACTAGTTTACTCTATAAGATGATGAAGACTACCCCAATAAGTATGCAACTTTTATTTTCGGCCTGAATAAGTATCCAACTTAAACATTCAAGAATGTGCGTAAAATCTTGTTCTGCTTCTTTCAATGGTACGAAATCTAATACTTTCGTGTGTTTGGTATGGCATAAAGGTGGCAACTTCTTAGGATAGTTAGGGTATCTGTCCGTATTCGTCCAAAAAAATTATCCGATATCCATCGGATATCGGATATGATACGGATAGTAAAAATTAAATATTTTTTGGATATTGGGCGGATACGGATATTGCCTTCGGATACCCTATATCCGTCCGAAATGAACGAATAATTAGGGTATCCGATATCGGATACCTTATTACGTATTTAATTTTTATACTTTACATTCAATTTAATATTTTATATATAATTATTTAAATTTAGTTAATTATATTTATTATATATTTTTATATAATTATTTTTTAGTTATATTATATTTAATTTTTTATATTAAAAAATAAATTTAAAACATAAATAAATAACAAATTTCATTTATTTATATTAGTTGGTGGATAATGAATATCGGGTACCTGTTATATCCGATTTATAAAATAGGATATCCTATCTTATATCTATATTTTTATCGGATATTCGTCGGATACCGGATATCGGATAGGGTGCGGATACGGATATTAATTTATCGGATACGGATAGGGTACGGATATTGGATAGGATGAACGGATACGGATACAGATAGTGACAAAATCATCAGATACCCTAGTATGGCAACTTGGGCTACGTAAAGTGGATTACAATGTAAAGGCATTTACATTACATAGGTCATTTTTCTTTACTTCACATTTTTTATGTAATCCAAGTTTACCTAGGGAATTATGGTAGAATTCCTAATTTGCCCCTCTCACTCCCATCCCATCTTCTTCCTCTTTGATGAAACCGAGACGGTGGCGGACGGCGGTGGACGGTGGCCGTGGACGGCAGCGACGGTGGCCATGCACGGTGACAGACGGTGGCGACGACGGTGGTGGACGGTGGCAGCGACCTTGTGGTGATTGTGGGAGGGGCATTTTTGTTATTTTCTTTTTATATCTATTTTACTTTCCCTCTCATATTCTATACCAAACACTTCAAATCTTTATTTACTTTACATTTCCTCAACTATTTTCCTTTCCCTCATAATTTTTCCATCGTACAACACTTTACTTTTCGTACCTAAATACATACCAACAGACCCGATGTTTTCCCTTACTTTCAAAAGGTTCACTGGGAAGAAAATGCATACTATTCATTGTTAAATGAATCAACTTGTAATCAAAGTTAGGTTGCTAATTTTAAATTATTTAATCTAAACCAACACAACTCTCAAATAGAAATAGGTTGAATTGGCAAGTTGACCTACTCGAGTTTTCGTATCAATTATCTAATAGTAATTAGTAATTAGCAAAAATAAATGATAATTAAAAAAATAGCACAACCAACAAATTACAAGAAGCCGAAATACGAATCAGTGGAGAGAGATCCAAAATCCGAAGACAACAATTTTGTAGAAGACAAGATCACGAGACTAATTAAACGGGTGGATTGAAGCCTAGAGGTAACTTATGATTCCCGCTCTCTCAATGGATACACTTTTGCTCAATTTTCACTCACTTCTTCCTAACTCATCCTTTTCTCAGTCACTACCTTTTCTAAAATTTTCCCAGCAGGCTCGCATTTCTATCCCACGCCTTCATAATCTCAGAAAACCCACTTTCAGCTTGAAGATGTCTCAGGCTCCACAAAACCCATGTGAGTATTTGATAAGCACCTTCGACATTGATGATCCCATTACCAAATGCTCGCTAATTCACGAGCTTTAGTTCCGGAAACGGTTTCTCTGTTTCTGTGTCTGTTTTTTTGTTTTTCTTTTTTCTGTCAGCGAATATTGATATTCACAGGAGAAAATCATGTTATGGAGCAAAAATCAAATAGAATTAGATTGTTCTTGGGTGGGATTTTGTTTCTACTAGGTGTAGGTTATATATATATATATATATATATATATTCATCTGCATAGTACCTGATTCAAGAGGAAATCAACTTCAACTGGTTTATGTTTGCGTTTCTTGCTATCCTGTTCATATTGACGATTTTGCTTAACGAGATAATGTCAAGGTCATGATACTTTTGAAATTCTGCTTACATATAAATCGTAGCATGTGATGTTTAACATCATAGTAGTTTTTTCTTTAGAATATAAAACGTCATTTATGTAGCACCAGCAGTGTGAAAGTAGCATATCTGCATATGGATGTTTCAATAAATTTCATGGAAATTGAAATTTAGCTGTCAATTACTTTTTCAGCTGTTCAGCAGCAGAAGGTTGTCATACCAAACAAGCACGGTGAAAAACTAGTGGGCATATTACACGAAACTGAAACTAGGGACATTGTGATCTTGTGCCATGGATTTCGATCGAAGAAAGTTAGTTTGCTTGATATATGAAGCCTTTTATATCATTCCTATAATTCTATGAAGTTTTTTTTGCCATAAAATTGGCTGTGACACCTGATACCTTTTATACAGCTTCCATGAGTCAATCTCATTGATTATAGTTTTCCGGTTTTCCCATATTCAGGAAACTGATCTGATCATCAACATTGCTGCTGCATTGGAAAAAGCAGGAATCAGTTCTTTTCGCTTTGATTTTTCTGGAAATGGGTAAGTTTATGGTATTACAAATCAAAGCCATAAATTTTGAAGTTATTATTTATGCAAATCTTTGCCTTTAAAATATGAAAGTGGACAGTGTCTTTACATTCTACTCTGAAAGTTTGTTAATTTAAACAAAGAAAAAGAAGAACATAATAATATGGGAAGGCGAAAGATGGTTTCTCTTTCTGTTACCTAAGTTTTCCTTCTGCACTGACAGTTGGTTCTGGTGATTATTCTAAAATGAAAGTGTTTAGAAGTTTATATTGAGGTGTTTGGTGGAATTGCTGAGTAAGTATAATTATAACCACAATGTAAATTATTGGGGGGTAAAAAGAAATGGATGCCTTGACTATATTAGAATTTTTAATATGGAAATTCTTCCCAAATGACTATGCCAAATCCACTGGGTATAATAAACAAAAATGCATTGAAATGGTACGCTACTGATCAATAACTTAAATCTTTAATATTGGGAGCTACTTGAAAATGTGAAGTCTTTTAAGTTTTAATCATAAACTGCAACATTAAATCATAATTCGATATCTGTTGGTCATATATTCTCTTGATCCTTCTTTACTTACATTTTCAGGACTATAAATTGGGTGTAAAGTGTAGTTCCCCCAATTTGTACTTTGTCTTATAGCCCAAAATTTCTGATTTTGGATTGTGATAATTATTTTTGCTTTACTTCTTGTTTTATTTTGACGTATTGGTTGAATATCCTTCTAGGGAAAGTGAAGGTTCATTTCAGTATGGACACTATTGGAGGGAGGTTGAAGATTTACGTGCCGTTGCTCAACACTTCTCTGAAGCAAACCGTGTTGTTAGAGCAATTGTAGGGCACAGTAAAGGTGTGTTGGATTTGTTTTCTACTAATAAGAAGAGGGAAAGAAGGATAAAAATATGCATAGATAGAATCTGAGTGATGATATGATAGGACAGGAACTTTTCTCTGAAAGTAATTTGTCATCAGCATTGTTTGACTTTAAGGTACTAGTAAAATAAGTTGAAAAACCTTGATAATAATAAAATTTGCGCAATTATAGTGGCAATCTAATTGACTGCATCAATATTTGTGCTTTTTAAAGTCTAGTATGCAACTATATCCTCAGGAAGGGGCGAAATAACTGAGGTGCTTCTTATACGTCTCACTGACTCAAAACATGAATACTATCTATTGAAAAAACGAAAACTTTAAGATATAATTTCTCCACTTTGCAAAGATTGGTGATATTGCATTTTAACATTGCATTGAGAACTTGTATTTTACAGGCAGAGTCATGATGTAAATCTGCTAAATTTCTTAAGTTTTTAATGGGAATAGGTAACACTGGTGATAAGATCTTCGGTTGGCTATTAGGTTTCATCTCCTAATTTTATTCTCGACAAAGTGAAACTATTATTAATTGTTTCTGTATCTTGATGCAGGAGGTGGTGTGGTGCTTCTTTATGCTTCAAAATATCATGACATTGACGTAGTTGTCAACCTTTCGGGTCGTTATGATCTGAAGTCTGGCATTGAAGAACGCCTTGGAAAAGACTTTATGGAAAGAATCAAGAAGGACGGGTTCATTGACGTTACGAAGTCAGGTAGTCTCTCATTTAGTTTGGTATGCGTTTGTATGACTCAATTAATGAAGAAGGCTCAACAAGTTCACGTTACTTGTTTCTCTATATTGAACCTAAATGTTTGTTTACACAAGGGTTCTTCTGAATTTCTTTACTCATTGTGATGGTTTTATCCTCATTTCAGAACTGTGGCTGCCTCAGTCTTACTCTGCCTGCGTTAATTGTTGTACATGTTAAACAACAAAAGAAAATAAAAACATAATGGAGAAAAGGTAGAGAAAAAAAATCAAAGTACTAAGTAATAAGGATTGTTTTATGTACAGTGAGTGAAAATTGATTTTAGATAGATATCAAAAGTTGTGATGGCCGTCCCCGTTAATCAGGCATATGACATGATAATCTCCGCCTGTCTACTTCTCTCCTTCGCCCTCCTACACAATCATACTCATGTTTGCATGCGCTAGTTTCATTGTTATATGACTGTTGGGAACATGAACTTTTGTAGGAAGGGTTGAATACCGAGTGACCGAGGAAAGTTTGATGGACCGCTTAAATACAAATATGCATGAAGCATGCCTTAAGATTGACAAAGAATGCAGGTTAGCGTCAAAAGAAATTCTGATCACTTCCTATTTCTCATATCACCGTTCTGCCTCTTATTGCATTTTTTTTTTCACTAGTCATGTCTGTGTTGAAGTTGCGGTGTTTTCATTGATCATGTCACTGTTAAAATGCAAAAACCAGAAGCTATAGAAGGGAGGGTTTCCATCATGTGTTTCGTTTCTTCTTCTTCTTCTTCTTTTTAATAAATAAACATATTAATTAAAAAAGATAGATTCATAGTTTTCTTTTATAGCCAAAAATTGCCACTTTTTTTGGTCCCGAGAACTTTGCCTTAGTTTTCTTGAATATAAAAATATCTGTTGATCATTATGTGAATTTTGATTTTAGTAACTGCCTTCAGTCTTATGAACAAAAAATGGAAACAAAAATAAAAATTAAAATAAGACTCGCATGTTTACATAACTACTGTTTATATTTTAGTGTAAAATATCTCAAGCATTCCCTAATTTAGAAACACTTGTTGATTAACGTGTATACCTGCATATCATAGTGATCTGGGGTCGTGTCATATGCCATAGGATAAAGGTGGTAATGAATGGTATGAAGAAGACAATAAGTGTTGTCAAAATTTATGAAATTTCCAGTATGTACACATGTGCTAATGCCCAATCACTTGATATGTCACAGGGTGTTTACAGTTCATGGTTCTGCTGATCAAATTATATCAGTTGAAGATGCGTCTGAGTTTGCCAAGATTATACCAAACCATAAGTTACATATCATAGAAGGAGCTGATCATTCATACACCAATCATCAAGATGAGCTAGCCTCAGTCACAGTGAACTTTATTAAGGAAAACTTTCACCAGGACAAGTCTCTAACCAGCTAGCAGCTAGTTATTACCAGTAATCCTCAGACATGAATTTCTCACTTGTATGACATCGATCTGCACAATATTTGGGTATTTGTAATTAGGTTCTTCAATAAAAGTTATAGCACAGTTGACTTACTTTTATTGAAGAACTTTAGAACAAATAAATAAAAAAACTTGACCTAAATCTTATCCCAAACTTACTCTCATTGTAATGATTGTGGCTTATGGCGCTTTGATATTGATTATTGAATGTGCTTTTGATGTCAAACTCCCTATCTACTAATCGTACTGAACCAGTTCCTTTTCTGTTTTGGGGACAAAATTGGAGCTCTTCTATTATGTGTCTATTAAAAGTCAGAATCTTGATTAACTTTGTTGAATAGCAGAGAATAATGACGCTAGTGACATGTATCAGTTTTAGCTTTGTTAAAGTTATCTGTTTGGTCTAGTAAACTTGGTTCATTCCAGTCTGGTTAAAATTGAGTTGCGTTTCAGATATACATGAAATTCCGTCACAATACATCTATACTGATAACTTCAGCTTACCAACCCTTTTACCATACCGGAATCTCTTGATGAACTTATATACAATCCTGAAATGGATTAATATTTCAAAGTGAAACAGGGTTAGATATAGCTAATATTTCAAAACCATCCAAATCCAACCACCTTTGGCGTCGTGTAGCTACTACTACCTTGAAAGATTTAAATTAATAGTTGTACAAATTGTCATTTCTCTCTATTCTTTGTAGGGTTAACTAAAACTATGAAAAATATTACACACGCGTTAATCTGTGCATTTTTTGCATATTTTATATTATATATTCTTACATCCATCCAGTCTGGTTTACAATTTGAAAATATTTCTTAGTGATTTGTGATAATCTTATTTAACATCCATCATTGTCACTAGACTTTCAAAGAAAAATAATCCAAGTGCAGAGTCGTTGACTGCAATACAGTGTTCAGAAAAATGGTGGGAAATCAAAGGATAAGACACTCTTTAAACTCTACAGCATGCATGGGAAGACGATTGCAGCAATCGGTATGACTAGTACTGCCATAACTTTTATTCAGAGCTTTCAAATTCATCAGTTTCAAGAACGCCTTCTTTACCAATTACCATAGTTGTTTAATCTTTCGTCTAACCCGTTGTTGGCATTTTCTTCTCAGGCAATCAGAAGCCATAAATTTTATGATGGCCCAAGCAGCGCAAGACCCATGTAAGTATGTGCTTTTTGCGTCTGATGTGCAATTGCAAGCTATGGGCTTAGAAATGATTCTTTTTGAAGAATCCGTTGACATTTTAATTCTTGCATTCCTTCCAAGCTACCCATATCAATAAATAGTTATCAATTCAAACAATATGTGTATTTTATTTTAAATAGGTGTTAATATTTGAAGCTACCCTGATCACTTTTCTACTTGCTGAAAAAAGACTCTTGGTTATATTTGGATTTTGCATAGGCTTTTTTTTTNAGGTATTAAGGAGAAGATAATTTGGACATCGAGCCCGTTTGGATAAGCTTGTGAAAAAAGAACTTTATTCATCAAACTTTTTTTAAAAGTTCTTTTGAGTGAAGCACTAGTATTTTTAATTATCAAAGTTGTTTGAATATAAAATGACAAAAGTACTTTTAATTAATAAAATGAACCAAAAGAATAGCTTTTGCAAATGCTTTAAGTAGAAGCTACAAAATTGAACTTCTTAAAAAAGTTATATTTTAACTTTTTTTTTTTGTAATTTCTCCTTTTTCTTAAAAATTTATCCAAATAAGATTTTATGTTTATAATTTTTTTTTAACTAAAAAAAGTACTTTTTAGATTAAAAAAGCGAGCTCATCTTCTCCTTGGAGGGGAAGAGAGATTAATTCATTCTTTTCTCTCTTTCACAAATTCCTAATACCCTAAATTAAAATATTTTGAAGAAGCCACCAACATCCAAACAAGGGGAGGACATGTGAAAGGTTAATTTTTCCTTCCTCTTCAATCTCACCTCTTCCCTTCCACTCCTAATTGCTAAACAAGCCCTTAAATTTTCTCACTCGAGGTATGATCTAAACCAAGCATATGGTGGCAGTGTGGAGGCTTTGCGCTTATTTGTATCACACAACAAATTGATTAATGATCACTTATAATTGTCTCCTTCACTCCCTGTCACTATACAAAATTTTCTAGCTACTAAGCTAATTATTGAGGGGGAAGAACCAACTACTTAAGTACTAACATTGAGCATTTCTTACTGCTCTACATGGGACTTGGACATCCCATACTTCCCAAATTCCCTTCTCTATTTCCTATAGCCAAAAGAAAAAAAAAATAAAAAAAAAAATGATAGAAGGAAACATGGAAAAAGAAAAACAAGTTTCTAGGAGAAATCAGTCCCCCCCTCCCCCCTTCTCTCTCTCTCTCTCTCTCTCTCTCTCTCTCTCTCCCTTTTCTCTTAAAGATGTCATTTACAGACTTCTGAAAGCTGGGTTCTATATTCTGTCATTCCAATAACTTTTGTTAATTTAGGCTTGTTGAAAATATCAAACCTAGCATTTGGCTATAACATAATGGATAATCAGCAGCGAAAAGCGATACTTATGTTTTGTAATTCTTGTTGCAATTGTTTAAAATAATGAACATCTAACTATAATTTTAAAGTCTCAATATGATTGATTGCTTAAATTGTTTGTTCAGCTTTTCAGCAGAAAAAAGTCATAATACCGAACAAGCAGGGCAATAAGCTAGTTGGTGTTTTACATGAATCTGGAACCTCAGACATTGTCATCGTATGCCATGGTCAAGGAGGCACAAAGGTAACTTTACTGATGCATGATGCATGATGCATGAACCCTTTTTTATTATTCTTGTTGAGATTTGTTCTCATTGAAATCGAATATGACACCTGAAGTGATACACATGTATGCACTGTTTTAGTATTAATAGACTAATTAAGCTTTCTCATCTCTAGGACGTTGATATCATAGTAAACCTTGCTTCTGCACTACAACATTCGGGGATAAGTAGTTTCCGCTTTGACTTCACTGGAAATGGGTAAGTTTCTAGTCTCACAGAATGAAAGTGTGAATTCTAAAAATATTATGCGTGAAAATTCTTTTATTATGATGAACACATGAGCTTTCTTATCAATATGCGATCTTAAATATTAGTCTTCTTCCACACTATTTTATTTTGATTGAGTTGTTTCTTTCTAGGGAAAGCGAAGGTTCATTTGCGTATGGTTTCTTTTGGAGGGAGGTTGATGATTTACATGCTGTTATTCAACACTTCCATGAAGCAAAGCGTATAGTTAGTGCAATTATTGGGCATAGTAAAGGTTTGCTATGTTTTCCCCTGTAAATCCTTTGTAGTTTAACAAACAATAAAAGGTGAAAAAAGACATTTTTAAGATAGAATTTAATTATTGATTCACTTCTATTCTAGCTCCTATCTGGTAATGAGAATTTTTATAGTCAACTTTTAATAAATTACTAAGAGAATCACTTAGCTTGTTGGACCTCAAGCATGAGCTTAATTAATACTAGGTTAAAATACATTTTAATGCCCTATTTTGGCCCAAAATCACTCTGATACAATATAGTTTAAAAGTTTGCATTTGAGTGACTTGTGGGTGACATTGTTTTCACGTTGATATCCTGCCATTATGTTTTATACAGAATCTGTTAAAATTATTAAATTCCTCAGTCTTTTTACAAAATTAAATATTTGAATTGATCATGAGGGGTGTTTGCTCTACATTGTGTATGAAGTTAGAGATTTCATAGTAATTGAGAAATTCCAATGGGCTCCACTGAAACTCTAATACTCTAGACAAAAAGTAACAGTTGGATGCTAAAATGCAAATAGTTTAAACCACAAGGCACTTAATTGCAAAATTTGTAAACCATAGGCCCTTAGTTATCCGAGTGATTTCAGGTCATACCATAGGTAATTAAACTATATTTTAGGCTTGATATTAATATACTAATATAAAGCTTTAGCTCAATATACTAAGATCCACTATGCAGAAATCCTAAGGTATATGTATTCCTTTTTACTTGGTCTGTCATATTGTGAAAACGGGTTAATTATAGGGCTTCTGATGTGAATTTACTTTTTATGCATTGATCTCCATGCACTTGTACTCGAAGTGAAAAATATTGAAGTTGCTTAATTTTTTATTTAAGACTTAACAACATAAGCAAAAGATATTTTTTAGTCAGATTGCATCATCAAATAAGGAGCCAAGAAGTCGAGCATGTGAAATAGAAATCAAAGAGCTTCCATAATTTCAATGCTTCAGGTGAAATTTAGACAAATAAAAAATAAGAAAGCAAGATACTGTCATACTGATAGTGAAATGGAAGATTGAACTGTGTGAATTGTCTCTGGCCTCCTCTGGTGTAATAAAAAAAATGGGTTTACATTGACTTACATGGTCTCACACATGCTCAAGCAAAACATGGGCTAGTTATTTCTGTGTTGTTTTTTTTAACCGGTTGTCATTCATACTTGTACAATTGAGAACTAGGTAATTTTAATGTATCTACTGACTAGCAAGCATTCACAAATTTCTTTTTTCTGCCTAGTTATTTAGCAAGGTCGGAGGAATATTGGAACTATAATGAATTGCTGCTGTATTTTGATGCAGGAGCTAATGTGGTGCTTCTTTATGCTTCAAAATATGATGACGTTAAAACAGTTTTCAACCTTTCTGGTCGCCATGATCTGAAGATGGGCCTTGAAGAAGAATTTGGTAAGGATTTTTTGGAAAGAATAAAGAAGGAAGGATCCATTCTGAAGAAAATTCCAGGTAATTTGTCAATCAGGCATGTGATCGAATGTCTGAACTAGTTTGGAACCATATTGTAATAGATGCTTTAAGAAATTATAAAATGTTGGTATATAATTGCTTACTTCTCCATTCTGAACCTACTGTTGAATGAATTTGCAGAAACCAATGAATTGCTTGCTTCTCCATTCTGAACCTGCGCTCTTTTCAATAGAATTTAGTTGGGGGTTATTTCTTTCTTGACATGAATTTTGTGCCTCAGAATCTTACATGTTGTTTTTCCATCATTTATTCTTTTAGTAGATATCTTGACGGTTGATGGAAACATTATTGATTAAGCATGTTAGATAATAATGTCTGTCTCTTCTTGCACACACATGCTCATGAATTTACTTTGTTAATTTTTGTTCTCACTAAACAGAATCTATCTTTGCAGGACGTTCTAGTTATCATTGCACTGAGGAAAATCTGAAGGAACGCTTGAATATAAACATGCACGAAGAATGCCTTAAAATTGACAAAGAAAGCAGGTGAGGCGGAAACAAGTTGTCTGACATTAAACTATTATTTCCATACTGCAATACTACAAAGAATTGTAATAAATGTGGTAACCTAATCTTAATATTTTACACTTTATGTTGGAAAACCTGATTTCAAGTACTGGAACTTCATCCACATGTTGTAATAACAAATTAAACACCGAGGGTTCTCATAAAGCTATATGATTTTACTATAAGACGTGAGTATACAATGTTAAATCACATTATGCATGACAGGGTGTTTACAGTCCATGGAAATGCTGACGATCTCATCCCTGTTGAAGATGCATTTGAGTT
Source organism: Chamaecrista fasciculata (assembly GCA_003254925.1). Classification (NCBI taxonomy): domain Eukaryota; kingdom Viridiplantae; phylum Streptophyta; class Magnoliopsida; order Fabales; family Fabaceae; genus Chamaecrista; species Chamaecrista fasciculata. The sequence goes on along the minus strand of QANZ01052941.1, from coordinate 139,005 downwards.
TGCAAAGATCCTACCTAATCACAAGTTGCAGATCATAGAAGGAGCTAATCATTTATATGATGACCATCAAGCTCAGTTAACCTCTGTTGTCGTGAAGTCTATTAAGGAAGCCTTACATCTAGATAAGGATACTTAGGTACCTGTCCTGCCAGGCCAGTTTATGTAACTTTTTGTTTTTATCCTCTTCCCAATAATATTTGCCGTTGATATACTTAATGTGTAAGTTAAAAAATGTCCTATTACTATAGTACTGTTACTATATGTGATGCAAAATTGCAAACAACTATCATAAGGTTGGGAGTTGGAAATTCTCAGTTTATAGAATGATATTAATAATATTTTTAGACTTTCTCAATTATCTCTTTGTCAAGATAGAAATGATCCATCTCAATTCTTTAGATTATAAATAACAGCTGAAATAAGACAGAATCATATTTTATGGATCAAAACAGAACAAATATGAAAGTTTGAGGATCAAAATGAAATAAAAAATCATTTTAGGACCAAAGTGAAACTTACCCCATAGTTTGAGGATTAAAATGAAGTTTTGAGCTAAATAGACTCTTTTGTTATCACGGTCACTGGAATTTCGAAAAAAATATTCGAGTGTAGTGACGTTGACTGTAATTAGCCCTACGGAGTTCAGAAAATGGTAGCAACTAGTGGACGTGATGGAGTCTTGTTACTAGTCAATTGTCGCATTTTCTTCTCAAGCAATCAGAAACCCTAAATCTTAAGATGGCCCAAGCTGCTCAAGACCCATGTAAGTATGTGTTTTGCGTCTAATATGCAATTGCAAGCTATAGGATTGGCTGGGGGGACTTAGGCTTAGGTATGTTAATTACTTAATTTATTTGCCGAGGTTGAATTGACTGTGTAAGCAATATCTAGTTAGCGACTTAGAGTTGATTGTTGAGGGCTTCAAGAATCTGAGTCTGTGAGAACTTATGCAGTTATGCTCAAGGGTCTCAGTTAGCCTTGAAGCACTAGTTTATTATTATTAGCAAGAAAAACAGTAACGGTTAAGCCAATGTTACCTACTTCGGGAAAAATTAATAGGTATCTGAACTTAATCTAATTCTTGCATTCCTTCCATGCTACCCATATCAATAGACAATAAGTAGTTATGAATTCAAGCAATATTTGTATATTTCATTTTAAATTGTTTAGGTGTTAATATTTCAAGCTACCCTGATCACTTTTGTACTTACTGCAAAAATACTCTTAGGTTATATTTGGATTGAATATTAAGGAGGACAAGGGGAGGGAAGGGGAGATGATTGGGACATGCTCCCCTTCTTTGGGAAGTGGCAAAGATAATGAGAATTGAGAGATTAATTTTTAACCCCTCATTCTCCTCCCTCATTCACAAATTCCAAATATCCTAAATTAGAATATTTTGGAGGAGCGACCAACATCTAAATAAGGGGAGTACATGTGAAAGGTTAATTTTTCCTTCCCCTCCCTCCCTTCCCCTTCAATCTCACTAATTGCTAAATAAGCCCTTAAATTTTCTCACTCGAGGTATGATCTAAACCAATAATATAGTCGTAGTGTGGAGGCTTTGACCTTATTTGTATCACACGACAAATTGATTAGTGATCACATTATAATTGTCTCCTCTCCCTGTCACTATACACAATTTTCTAGCTACTAAGCTAATTATTGAGGGGGAAGAACCAACTACTTAAGTTCTAAATTGAGCATTTCATACTGCTCTACATGGGACTTGGACATCCCATAGGAAACAAGGAAAAAGAAAAATAAGTTTTAGGAGAGATCAGTTCCCCCCACCCTCACTTACAGACTTCTGAAAGCTGGGTTCTATATTCTGTCATTTGAATAATTTGTTATTCTATGCTTGCTGAAAGTATCGAACGTAGCATTTGGCAATATCATAATGGATAATCAGCAACAGAAAGTGATACTTATGTTTTGTAATTCTTGTTGCAATGTTTAAAATAATTAACATCTAACTATCATTTTGAGTCTCAATATGATTAATTGCTTAAATTGTTTGTTCAGCTTTTCAGCAGAAAAAGGTCATAATACCCAACAAGCAGGGCAATAAACTAGTTGGTGTTTTACATGAATCTGGAACCTCAGAGATTGTTATCTTATGCCATGGTCTAGGAGGCTCAAAGGTAACTTTCCTGATGCATGAACCCTCATTTATTCTTCTTCTTGAGATTTGTTATTGAAATTGAATATGATACCTGATGTCATACACATGTATGCACTGGTTTAGTTGTATTAATAGACTAATCAAGCTTTTCCATCTCTAGGAAGCCGATATCATAGTAAACCTTGCTTCTGCACTACAACATTCGGGGATAAGTTGTTTCCGCTTTGACTTCGCTGGAAATGGGTAAGTTTCTAGTCTCACAGAATGCAAGTGTGAGTTCTGAAGTTATTATGAGTGAAAATTCTTTTATTTTTTCTTTTATTATGATAAACACTTGAGCTTTCTTATCAATATTCAATCTTAAACATTAGTCTTCTTCCACACTATTTTATTTTGATTGAGTTGTTTCTTTCTAGGGAAAGTGAAGGCTCATTTGAGTTTGGTCTCTATTGGAGGGAGGTTGATGATTTACATGTTGTTATTCAACACTTCCATGAAGCAAAGCGTATAGTAAGTGCAATTATTGGGCACAGTAAAGGTTTGTTATATTTTTCCCTGTAAATCCTTTGTAGTTTGACGAACAATAAAAGGTGAAAAAATACAGTTTTAAGATAGAATTTAATTATTGATTCACTTCTACTCTAGCACCTATCTGGTAATGAGAATTTTTATTGTCAACTTTTAATAAATTACTTAGAGAATCACTTGTTGAACCTCAAGCATGAGCTTAATTAATACTAGGTTAAAATACACTTTAATGCCCTATTTTGGCCCAAAATCCCTCTGATACAATATAGTTTTAAAGTTTGCATTTGAGTTACTTGTAGGTGACATTGTTTTCATGTTGGTATCCTACCATTATGTTTTATATAGAATCCATTATAATTGTTGAATTCCTCAGTCTTTTTACAAAATTAGATATTTGAATTGATCATGAGAGGTGTTAGCTCTACATTGTGGACTAAGTTAGAGATTTCATAGTAGTTGAGAAATTCCAATGGGCTCCACTAAAACTCTAATGTACTCTATACAAAAAGTAACAGCTGGATGCTAAAATGCAAATAGTTTAAACCACAAGGCACTTAATTGCAAATTTCTAAACCACAGGCCCTTAGTTATCCGAGTGATTTCAGGTCATACCACAGGTAATTAAACTATATTTTACCCTTAATGTTAATATACTATTATAAAGCTTTTGCTCAATATATTAAGATCCACTATGCAGAAATCCTTAGGTATATGTATTCCTTTTTACTTGGTCTGTCATATTGTGAAAACGGGTTAATTATAGGGCTGCTCATGTGAATTTACTTTTTATGCATTGACCTACATGCACATGTACTCGAAGTGAAAAATATTGAAGTTGCTTAATATTTGATATAAGACTTAACAACATAAGTGAAGGATAAAATCTTCAAAAGCATATATTTTAGTCAGATTGCATCATCAAATAAGAAGCCAAAAAGTCGAGATGTGAAATAGAAATCAGAGAATTTCCATAATTTCAATGCTTCAGCTGAAATCTAGACAAATAAAAAATAGGAAATCAAGATACTGTCATACTGATAGTGAAATGGAAGATTGAACTGTGTAAATTGTCTCTGGCCTCCTCTGGTGTAATTTAAAAAAAAAAAAAAAAAAATCGGTTTACATTGACTTACATGGTCTCACACATGCAGAAGCTCTCTCAGGCATCCTACACATTCCTAATAATCAGGACAGGGTTTACAAGAAAAACATAGGATATGTATCTACTGACTAGCAATCATTCATAAATTTCTTTTCTGTGCCTATTTATTTAGCAAGGTCGGAGGAATTTTGGAACTATAATGAATTGCTGCTGTATTTTGATGCAGGAGCTAATGTGGTGCTTCTTTATGCTTCAAAATATGATGACGTTAAAACAGTTTTCAACCTTTCTGGTCGCCATGATCTGAAGACGGGCATTGAAAAAAATCTTGGTAAGGATTTTATGGAAAGAATTAGGAAGGAAGGATTCATTGAGCTGAAGAAAAATTCAGGTAATCTGTCAATCAGGCATGTAATAGAATGCCTGAACTAGTTTTGGAAGCATGTTGTAATAGATGCTTTAAGAAATTTTAAATTGTTGGTATATAATTGCTTGCTTCTCCATTCTGAACCTGCTGTTGAATGAATTTGCAGAAACCAATGAATAAGGAAAAATGTTTTGATTTGTGTTTCCTGCGCTCTTTTCAATAGAATTGAGTTGGGGCTTATTTCTTACTTGACATGAAGTTTGTGCCTCAGAATCTTACATGTTCTTTTTCCATAATTTATTTTGTTTAGTAGAAATCTTGACGGTTGATGGAAACATTATTGATTAAGCATGTTAGATAATAATGTCTGTCTCTTGCACACACATGCTCATGAATTTACATTGTTGATTTTTATTCTCACTAAACCGAATCTATCATTGCAGGAAGTTCTGGTTATCATATCACTGAGGAAAGTCTGAAGGACCGCTTGAATATAAACATGCACGAAGAATGCCTTAAAATTGACAAAGAATGCAGGTGAGGCAGAAACAAGTTGTCTGACATTAAATTATTATTTCCATACTGCAATACTACTTTTGCATTTAAATTTATGGTTGACTCAATTTTGGGAGCATGTGAGGTTGTTATAGAGTAGTTCTTTCGAATAAAGGAGGTTTTAGAATTGAAATGCTAATGCAAAGAATTGTAATAAATGTGGAAAACCTGATTTCAAATACTGTAACCGGCAGTTCTCATAAAACTATATGATTTTACTATAATATGTGGGTGTACAATGTTCAATTACATCATGCATGACAGGGTCTTTACAATCCATGGTTCTGCTGACGAAATCATTCCTGCTGAAGATGCATTTGAGTTTGCCAAGATCCTACCTAATCACAAGTTGCAGATTATAGAAGGAGCTAATCATTTATATGATGACCATCAAGCTGAGTTAACCTCGGTAGTCGTGAAGTCTATTAAGGAAACCTTGCATCTAGGCAAGGGTACTTAGGTACCTGTCCTGCCGGGCCAGTTCATGAAAATTTGTTTTTACCCTCTTTCCAATAACACGACTGGTGACAGTTGATCTTGCTGTTGTGAATCAAATTGAATGTGCTGCCGATGACAAACCGAGACAGAACGAAGGGTTGAGCAATATTGGCCCATATTATGTGCCATTGATATACTTAATGTTTAAGTTAATAACTGTCCTATTACTATAGTACTATTTCTATGTGATGCAAACAAGTAACAACTATCATAGGGTTGGGAGTTGGAACTTCTTAGTTGCATGACTTGCATCTTTCTGAGCTTTTAAAGAATGAGAAGATGTTGTTTCAATGTCTTGCAGATCGGTTGAATTATATAAGGTCTTGATTTATTGTGAGAATTTGCTAAGGAACTTATAAATCCTATTCTTTGCTCATGAACTGTGGCACAGTTGAACCTCGTTTGTACTGTTTTTACTGCATTATTTTGGATGAGTCACAATTTTGATTTATGGATTATATGAAGGTTTGAAATTTAAGAAAAATGATAGAGCGAGGTTTTACCATGTGCAATGGCCTCTAGGCGAGATTGGGAATCGCAGATTTATATCGTGTCATGATGGTTAAATGCTAATGTAGTGAGTGATCAGAGTATTATGATAAGATGATTTCTGCCACAAGAAAGAGGGCTTTTTTTTTTTCACGAAAACGGCTTAGCTGGGGTTATTCTGTAATTTAAGTCAGAATAGGATGGCATTTATGCAAGAATTTTCAGCTATGACTTGTCCTTTGATAAGAAGTTTAAACCTCATAAGGTACCACTTGGATTTTTGTTTTTGGTTTGTTCGTAGCACTTTTTACCAAACAAGGGTGTTTTGGAAAAGACTTCATTAAAAACCAATTAGGCTTCAGAACAAAAAAGAAAAACAAAATAAAACCAAATTTTCCGACCTCTTTATAAAACATTTGTTAAAAGTTACAACCTATTTTGTGAAAGCCCATCTTTCATTTTCACTGTAAGCGAAACCATCCAAATCCAACCACCTTTGGCGTCGTGTAGCTACTACCTTGATTCCTTGAAACATTGAAATATGTAGTTGTACAAATTGTCGTTTCTCTCTATTCTTTGTAGAATTGTATGTATATGTGTGTGTATATATATATATATATAATTATAAGAAACTTTAACATTTCCATTTATATAATTTTACTTTTAATATTTTTTCTTTATCCCTTCCAATGTTCCGCCCTGCAATTTGCAGTATAATTCAAGAAATATATTTATTAATTTTTAAAATTCATATATTGAACTTCTAATTGTGGCAATTCTTTTTTTTTTTAAATAATCTAATAATTTAATGTATATGGGTTATGGCCTTATGGGACATAAGGGAATGCTGGTGAGATTCTACTGCTTAGATATTGGTAGAAGATTGTACAGCTTAATAATTTGTTGTATAAAATGCAAATCGAATTCTTTCTTAGGTCAGCATAGCCCTTTTAAACAAATTTACCAGACTCAAACCACTAGTTTTTATTTGTTAGTTGTTACGTAGGATGATCTAGTTAGGGGAAAAAACAAAAACATAAAAACAAAGTACTAATGAATATCTCAGAATTTGAAGACCAAATTAAAACTAATCTAACGCCTCTTTTCTTTTGCTATTTTTCTTCTGTACGAAGCTCTCTTGGGCCGTCGTTGTTTAAGCAGTGGTGACCCTCCTTTATTTATCTTGAGTTGAAAATTCCTTCCCCGTAAGGGTTTCTCTCTCTCATTATGAGAGTGTTACTTTATTTCAATGATTTTGTGGCGGTAGCGTTTTGGATCAGGGATCCCACGTCGTTAATCTGGTCTGGCTTTCTCTGCGACGGCAATTACGGACTAGGCATTCCACGACGACTTCTGGTTTGGCTTCTACGGCGTCTTCCTGGTTTGATTATGGTTTTTGGGTGCTCAGTGGAGTTTTATTCTGGGTCAGGTATGTCCACAGCGTCGTCTCTTGTTTGCTTCCATGGCGGCTTCCAAGGCGGCGTTTTATCAAATAATTGTCGTTGCTTTGAGTCTCTTGGTTGTAGCTTTAGTTGGATCCCTAGATCTGTTAATTTGGCAGCTGATTGTCTTGTCAATTTGTCTTACACGAGGATGGGTCCTCTTGGATAGGTTGCAAATCCCCCCACCTTCATTAGTTGATATCCTGTCTAGTGATGCTACTTATTTTACTTTGTTTTCTTTTGTACTGTGATTGATTTTGCCTTACTTTTAAATAAATTATGTTTCATGAAAAAAAAAACTAATCTAAAGCGATTACCACTATATTAATTTATTATTTTTTTTACATGTATTTTTTTATTAGAAAATTTCACTCGAAGTATAATGACATATTACATGTGAATTACATTTTCTATAGTTTAAACTAGAGTTTATCCTTTTATAAAGTACTAACTCTTAGGTTACTAGTATCAGTCAATCAATTTTGATTCAACATCAAAAAATTAGGTAAATTTCCAGTAGGTGGATTAGGAGAGGAATAAAGAAAGAGAAAGATGATATACAAAAAAAAAAAAAAAAAAGTGAATATATATTACTGTGGCTTTATTTTAGGAGTACTTGTGGAAAAGAAGGAAAGAAAGTTAGGGTTAGGAGAAATCTTGGTTATGATTAGATGCTATCCCAAAAGGATACATGTGTTAATTTATTATTTTTTGAATAAAAAATGTCAACATTAGTATAATTTAACAGTGTGTGAATGTTGGGATCTTGTCTTGGATTTTCCACAACAACAAGACAGCAATACTGAAAGCGTCCTGCTTTGTTGGCAGCTTAAAAAGTCAAATAAAATTATGGAAACTGCTTACTTTCTCTGTCTCCTGATTGCCTGCAAGCTGGAATTAAGTGTTACAACTTACAAATCCTGCTCTATCAAAAACTCTTCAATTAATAGATTAATTAAGTTAAAAAACATTATAATTAAATTAGTTATTCAAATATGTATTTTTTTTCTACAAAACATACTCTAAGCATATTTTTGGATGTTAATTAATTGATCAGCTTATCAATTAAACTATATTAGGTTATCTTTTATAAAATCATATACGGGTCATATATATTAGATGAGAATTTAAATGTATAATTAGGCACTCGTTAATTAAATGACTAAATGAGTTGCTTTGGGTCCCGGTTTAGGCCGCAAAGCACATTACTTTAGTTAAATAATGGAGTAATTTATGATTTAATTATGATAAAAAGTGAGAAAAGTTTCACTTTACGGGGCAAAAGCCGAGAGGAATGGATCAGAGTAGCTTTATTGCGAATCTTATTAACAATGATAACCAAAATGAAAAAGGAACACAAAACAAAAGCTTGTAACACACACCACATAGTCACTCATACCCTTAATTACAATCACCTAAATTAATTAACAAATTAAAGAACGTAACGACAGCTAAATGAAGTTTTACTTTTGAACACTCTGATTATAAAAAGAGAACTCGATCATTGCTTTATGCTATGACAACCAAGGCCCTCGTGGGTCTGTGGAACCCCAAAGTTTACTCTTATCCCAACGCATTTGATCTTTTCTCTTTTCCCTTTTCTGTTGTTTCTTCCTTCTTTTTTTTTTTCTGGCATAGAATATAGTATTCTACTATTCTAACATATGTAAATATAAAAAGAACTCTGATCTGAATAACTACAACTTTTTAAGTTTGAGTTTTGATTCGCCAAAATACTGGCTTTTGTTTTAAATTTATGTTTAAAAATGATATAAAAAAATTAAAAAGAAGGAAAAAAAAGAATAACTAGCTTATTAATCTTACAATTTTGGATCTTCTGCAGTACTGCAAAGGATCCTCTCCAATATATAAAATGCGTAATCTTAATTAATTATACGCATGGAGACGATTATATATCGGATCCTAAATTTGATTTCCCTGAGTTTCTTCTTTTTTGGAGAATTCATTTGAATATTAAAACTTAATTAAAATCTTTATGGAAGTGATGATCGTTCAACCTAAAAGATAAAAACTCTATCATTCAAATGCATCTCAGATGATCGAGATGCTTATTATAATTTTTTAGTTAGTTATAGTTAACAATAATTAAGGTAATTAAAAAGCAATTTGGAAATGCAGGTAAACCTTATAAAATTTGACCTTTTTGAGGAATCAAAATCCCTATATATATAATCATCCATAAGATAAAGCTTGAAATGTGACCCACCACAATGTCTAGACAATATATGCTTTCTCCAATATAGTGGTTGTACTCTCCATTAATTGATGGGCTACAAAACTCCTTTCTTTTATTTCTTATATATAATAAAGCAGTAGTGTTATCGACATATATATAAGGAAGAAAGATCTTTGCTTTCAATTTAAAAGATTATAGCATTTGAAGCCATTTGGTGTTATCATATCTATCTAGCAACCTACGATATAATTAAATTATGGAATACAGCTAGGAAGATCTCTAGGTGTAAACACAATTATATTTGTTATTAATTAACCTATGATATCAATTATTGCTATGTTGCCGCTGTACAAAAAGGATCGAAAAGAAAAAGAAAACAAAATATAAGACCCAACATCATTAAGGGACGGAACACACTCATTGCCAATTAAGCATGCATGGAGGGTTAATTAGTGAGCACCATATTGAGCATATAATTAAATTAAAGTTCATCCTAATGGGATTTATTTGTACTTTTGCTGGAATGCACCCTAAACATCGATGGATTATATATACCATTTTCTCTTTTTTTTTTTTTTTTTNTTTTTTTTTTTTTTTTTTTTGGTAAAAGGTGCAATGCCATTAACGAAAACGGAGAACAGATGGATAGTTTACTGAGCTATTACAGGGAAAGAAAACACAGGAAAAGAAATACAGGGGAACATACCAAAAAGAAAAGCATACAAGGAAAGCAACAAGGACAGGACTAGAAACAGAAGCGTACAGAGTAGAAGAGATAACAGAAAAGAAAAAACTACAGAGGTTAAGGAGGCTTTTGACGAAGTAGCTTCCTTTTGCATCTTTCAACACCAATTTCCCTATAATCTCTTAAGAAGAGAAGAGAGAGGAAAGGGGGAAGATGGACAAAAACAGTGAAAGGTAAGCAAGAAGTCCTGCCATGATTTGCAAGTGAGTCTGCACAAAAATTTGCTTCCCTGGGAACATGCTGGAACTTGAAGCTATCCAGCGAGGTGAGCAAGAACCTGCAATTAGAAATAAGAGAGCAAAGTGGATGATGATTTAGAGGATTAGTGGAAAGAATGAGCTGTTTAGAAACAAGAGAGTCAGTCTCTACAACAAGGTTTTTAATGTTCATCGAGATGGCAAGCTGAAGTCCTTTAGCAATTGCCCATAATTCTGCAGAAAGTGATGTGCCATAACCAATAAACATGCTGAAGCCAGCAACCCAATTACCATGGCAATCTCTGAGAAGCCCTCCTGCACCTGTCAGGTTAGCTTTGGCAGAGCCATCAATATTCAGTTTCACATAATTATTATCAGGTCTAGTCCAATACACTGAAGATTTAATAAGGTTATGGTGAGTTTGGGAGTGAAAAGTTTGAACCAGGAAGTAGTACTCTGCTGCTTTGAAAGTGGCAGTTTTAAGGATCAAGGCATTGGTTGATTTTTGGCCTTTAAAAATGAGAGAGTTCCTAGAAAGCCAGATTTCTTTAAGGAGATAAGGAAAGAACAGGTTCCAAGGGAGGTTTTTATAGGTGAACTTATGGGTACAGTTACTAATAATCCATTGGTTGAAGTTGTTTTGCATAGGGATAACGTGTTGAGCTAAGAGAGTCCAAAGGGAGTTAAGGTTGCTGCAATGCCAGAAAGTATGAGCTAAGGTTTCATTATCCATTTTACAAACTGGACAGAAGGGGGAGTTGATGATTTTAATTTTAAAAAGTTTAAAAGAGGTGGCCAAGCTGTTATGCATCATTTGCCAGAGGAAAAGCTTCAACCTGATATGAATTTGAAGCTTCCAAATCCAAAGGAAATTTATTTGAAGAGAGTCAGAACAGGTTGAGTAAAGCCTAAGGAATAAAGAGTAGCAAGATTTGATGGAGAAAATACCATTTTTTGCTGGTTGCCAAGTGTAACAGTCATTTGAAAGGGGGTTAAGGTTTAAGGGAGTAGAGACAATTTCAAGGAAAAGAGAAGAGGGTAGGGCAAAAGAAAGGGAATTAGGGTTATTAGAGAGCATGGTAATGCCCTCCTTAACAGTCATAGTGAGGTCGTGAGTGGTCAGAGGACCAAAAATCCTAGAGAAAAGGGGGCCTTTGGAGAGAGAGAGAGTAGACAGCTGTGTTATCCTTCTCTCATACCAATTTTCTCAACCTAACGTATCCAAGTTATGTATATGAAGTACATACAAAAGTCATGCTGCTTTAAATAAAACTTCAAAAGTGAAAATTGAGTTGTAATTTTATATATAAGTATTTGTTATCTTATATTATAATCTCAAAATCTTGAACTTTGTTTTTAAAAAGTTGAGATAAATTAGTAATAAAATACTAAATCATATATTAAAAAAATGTCTACAAGTTATATTTTTATTACTCTTTAATTTGAACCCATCCTTCCTCAGTAATCTCTAGCAAAACTACAAAAGAACAGAAGCTATCATATAAGTCTGGGGTCATGTACACATGCACTCAGCCAGCTAATCTAACTAATTAATTGAGATAGTACCAACTACTACCACCTAGCTATATGTACCACTTTTTTTTTTAACTAGGGAAAATTAAATGAATAATAATAATAACAAAAAATCTAGCTAATTGATGTTGTTGAAGATTCTCTGTCCAGGTGATAGAATCATTCTTGGATCAAACTGATATTTTCTTTCTTGGAAAGTGCTCCATTTGTTGCCAAAATGGTTTGCCCACTCTTCCTGTGTGCTATAGTTGGGAAGATATTGTTTCACCTTAATTCCAGCATCTTCACAGAACCGCAATATATCTCTATTTTGAGCATCAAATGCCTTCCAATTATCAAACCCACTTGAATGCAAAAATCCAACTGTGTAAAACACTTCCTCCTCTGGGATAGAAGTAGACATCTTATCGTTCCACCTGTAATTAATTTGTGAAATTTAATTAATTCATTAATTCCCTTTAATTATCTAGCTTTCTCTTGGTTGAAACTTTTATATTAAAATCAGGTCCAAACAAAAAACTTCTATATTAATTATTTAAGCCTCCCTCGTTTTGTATGATTACTTTTTTTGTGGGTGTGTGTTTTTTTAGAACTTAGAAGCCATTTAAATTTTTTAAAAAAGAAAAAATTGATTGTGGACTTACTTGCTTCGGTTCATGGGATAAACTAAGACAGGTCCTGTGGTGATGTTTCTTTTGAGGACAATTCCCTTAAAAACACCAGCATCAAAATCCATGATTTGAGATTTCGGTATAAACATATTTAACCATGGATGAGGCACATCCCATAGTCCCTGTGATTGAAGCTTTAGCTCTCCACTTCTAACTCTATTCAAGAACTCAACAAATGAGACATTTTTCTCGTAATAAAACCCCGGAACATAGCTTAGTCCTTGGAGCAAAACTTGTAAATCCTGCATATATACATGCAAAGAAAACAAATTTAGAGAAAATATATTAAATATAAATTATTGTATGTTACGATTTGTTACTAGCTAGCTGCATCTCTCTTAATTATTGCATGACGGGTAGTCACAATAATATTTTTTTATATATATACCTTGTCCACATTATGTTCGGAATGATCATCATAGTATTTGGCCACCTCGAGGCAGTATAGGATGCTGTGTTGAAGGAGTAGGGAAATTATTTTTGGATGGTCTGACGATGGAAAGAAAGAAGATCTCCAATTATTGATGGATCCTTGGTGCATTAGAAGCATCCCTTCCAAATAATCTAATGCATTATTATTATTATTATTATTAATATTATTTTGGATATTCTTTTCTCCATTGATTGAGATTAATCGTTCTTGGTCTTTTGTAAAAGCAGAGAAATCATTATATATGAGTCTGACCCACTTAACCTGCGAACAACAAACCCATTATCATCAATCAATGCCCTTGTACTAACGTACTAATCAAATGCAGTAATGCATGCATGTTAGCCATCTATATAATATAATCAAATGTATCTGAGTTTGTCATAATTAATGTATAAATTTTTGTTTAAAAAGTAATAATGTAATATATATATATATATAAAAACTAAAAGTAAAAATTCATACATTGGGTAGCTGTACTGGTTGAAGTGGGAATAATAAATATTCGCGTGTATTTAGTTGTACAGAGACATGCAAGTAGGAACGTAGTATGGTATGAGAGATATATGGATGCCAATAAAACGAAGAAGTGCGATTTTTGGGAAAAGGACATATTGTAGAGTTCCAATAAATAAATAGGATAGTTTGAAAAATGTGACAAACAGAGTTTTGACGTTACCGTTAAAGTATATATGAATAGTTGTGAGAAGTATAGCTAGCTAGAGGACAAAGTGATAGTCAATTTTCTTTCTGCACATAACGTACCCGTTTTGGAGCTGGGTGAAGTGCGATTCTGGCCCTTGCTATTATCCCAAATTGTCCCAGTCCCCCAAGAACCCCATGAAAAAGCTCTGAGTTCTTCTGCGAAGAGCAGGTTAACAAATCTCCCTTTCCTAATCACAAAAAACATAAACACAATATAATTAATCCTTTTCAAAATTGGAATCACCATCATCATCATATAAATATATATAATTAAATATTACAAAAGTTGCATGAATAAGTATATAATCACGTGTCTCTCAACTGTACTCTTGAATTCTTGTATAAAAAAAGTTGACCGAATGAGACTTGGACCAAACTAATTAATAATTCAATTATAGTTCACAAAACAGAATTGATTCACTGCACGATTTTAAAAACAAAAAAAAAAAATAAGGCAACTCATTAGATTGTTTGAATGAGATTGGAATTAGTCCTTAATTAGAATTGTTCAAAACGCGGGGAAGAGAGGGATTGGGGACCCAGTTGAAAATAATATTCACCAAATTTTCATGGATGAGACCAACACGAATTAATTAGAGTGAGTCTAGCTAATAAATTATATATATGTTAGTAATAAATAAATAAAAAGCAGGCGTCAAAAAAAGTACGTTGAATTGAATTAAAATATTACCAGTGAGGACATCCAATTCGTGAACATTGGCGATCTGAGGTCCGTAACGGAAAGTCTGACCGCTGATTCCAGCGTTAGAGAGAGTACCTCCAATGGTCAAATAGAGATAATCAGTCCATGAAACAGGTGCAACTCCATGTGCCAGCGTGGCATCCAACACGTCACTCCACAGCTTTTCCCCTCCCACGTCAGCATAGTACCCCAACCACTTATCATACGACACGTTTATTCTGTTTCGGAGGTTGTTTCTCAAGCTTCCCATGTCCACCACGACGCCGTTTGGGGCCATGGCTTGCCCGCGCGTGGAGTGCCCTTGCCCTCTCGCCGAAATGCCGAACGACGCGCCTCGGTTAGCGTAGGATGCACGCACCAGGCTGACGACGTCGTTTAAGGAAGATGGGCGAAAGAGAGCGAGTGGGGAATGGTGATGGAGGTTGCCGTAGTCGCTGGAAGCTAATTGGATGGCTTGAGGGTCGTTATGAAGTTTGTTGGATACTTCTAGAGATGCCACGTGTGCCGGAAGTGGAATCCGACCGCTTAATCCTGGCCCTACATTCACACCCACCAGCTCTTCGGGTTTTCCTACGGTGGAGATCAACCGAGTTATGGTTATTATGGTTAGAATGAAATACGATGAAAAACGGAAATTCTCATCCATTGATCTGTGATGGAAGAAATAGAGATTAGTTATTGCTTATATTCTGAGGCAAAAGGAAATAAGAGAGAAAGAGTGAGAAGAAGAAGAAGAAGAAGAAGAATGAGAAGCTTAATTAATTGTGAGGATGGTAATGGAAAGAGAAGGGAGAGGGGTGTATATATATATAGAGTTTGCATGAGGAAAGAAGCTGGAAGTGAAAGGGAAATTAATCGTGACGTGTCGTGGGCTGCTCATAAGGAGAAACGACGTCGTATTATTGACCCGGGGGCGGAAATTAAATAATAGGGACGGAAAGGGAGGCTTAAATTAATTAATATTTTTCAACTTCCAAGATACGATGGAACTAGGACACCCAACATTATTTATTTTTCACGATCCCGTCCAAAATGTTATGAGAAAATTATTATATATATAAAAAACAAACGACTTGACTTAATAAGAAATTAAAAAACAAACGACTTGACTTAATAAAAATTAATGAACAGGAAAAAAAAATAATATTTCCATCACCGTACCCAATCTTATTTATATCACAGAACTAGTTTAGTTATACTTAATTATGATCTTTTTCTTATATAACACATAATAAAATTAAGGGTAAAATACAGGAAATGTACCTGTGGTTTGGCTTAATCTCACTTTTATGACGTGTGGTTTCAAAAGTTGCACATTAGGTACTTGTGTGTTTTGCCGTTAAACAGAAGCAGCACTTGTGTAATTTTCCGTTAAATTTTGACGGAAAAAGTAGTACTTGTGGTTTTAAAAGTTGCACATTAGGTACCTGTAGTTTTGCTGAAGCTTGAACTACATATTAGCTTCATATTTTGAACATTAAACGATGAAACCCAACACTCTCTTCATCTTCATCATCATCTTCTTCCCATAAACTCAACAAACCCTCATTTCTCATACGAATTTCAAATTCCACTCATCAAATTAAATCAGAAATCACACACACACACATAGATATACATTAATCAGAAATCACCCAAATTATCATCTCCAAATTTCTCAGCAATTTCAAAGATTTAGGGTTTCTAATTTGATTTGATGAAATTAGGGTTGTTGAAATTGCAGATCGAAGAGGGTTTCTGTAATACCCCAAGGTACCATGTTAGACATTAGACTTAGCATTTGACTTAAAAGTAAATTGTGTAGTTAATCTAGAAGTCCTTATGAGTTTGTGGTTAAATTTTGAGAGCAACCTGACAAAAAAATTTATCTGTGTTTCATTTTAATTTTATTATAAGACACTTTTGAGTAAGAAATAATAAATTATAGATATAATATTTTTGAAAGGAAAATATATATTTGGAACCTACTATTTTCAATGATCCAACAATATAATTTTTTTTCAAAAATCTCTATTTCTAGAACTTTTGAGTTTTAGGGACTGTTTTGAAAGAATTTAAATGTTTTTGGGCAATACTATGGATCTAGCCTCTTTCTCCTTGCATCAGAATTACTTTTTTGCCCCCCCAAATTTGGCCAAAATAGCAAAACAACCCTTTCTTTTAAGGAAAATTACACAAGTACTGCTTCTGTTTAACGGCGAAACACACAGGTACCTTATGTGCAACTTTTGAAACCACACGTCATAAAAGTGAGATTAGGCCAAACCACAGGTACCTTTTCTGTATTTTACCCTAAAATTAAATAATATTATATGTGCTGCGTGTTTTGTGTGATTACTGATTTTGTATGCATCATCATGATCAGGAAGATTCCCAATTTCCCACCAATTTAACCCACAGGTTTGTTCCATTGTTGTGGGCCTTTGATGCATAGAGAAATTAATAATGAAATCTATAGAGAGAGAGTGCAAAGAGACGGATAAAGGGTGACCGTTGGATCTTGATCTGATGGTCAATATTTGGTCAAGTTTCGTCAAAATCGTTAGACTGCGCACCCCGGGTTGATTTTAATATTAGGCTAAAGTGCATTTTGATCCTTTAATTTTGGCAAAGGTCTCAATTTGGTCTCATAACTTTTTTTGTTGCAATTTTGGTCCCATAACTTTGGAAAAGGTCTCAATTTGGTCTCAACTTTTTTTGTTTCAATTTTGGTCCCATAACTTCTGAAAATGTCACATCGTTAGTCTCAAGCTGATTTTCATCATTTTTTTGTCATTAAAGATGATATGACATACTGAGTTGAATGATGACGTGGCAAATATGCGTGAAGTGAATTTAACGGCAGATAATGGATCGAAATCAGCTTGGGACCAACGGTGAGACGTTTTCAAAAGTTATGGGACCAAAATTGCAGCAACAAAAAAAAGTTATGTGACCAAATTAAAACTTTTGCCAAAGTTATTGGACCAGAATTGCAATAAAAAAAGTTATGAGACCAAATTGAGACCTTTTCCAAAGTTATGGGACCAAAAGTACACTTTAACCTTAATATTATTACGAAATTGGGAATTGCTATTTTAGGATGAAGAGCAGTCAAAATTAGGTAATTATCAGAGAGATCTAAAAAGATTTCTTTTTGGGATCACAGAGCTTCTCATTGCTCAAGCTAGCTAGCTATTGCATTCACCTTTTGGGACTCATGGAAGGGTAATGTCAATGGGAACTGAGGGAGACATCAAATCAGATTTGCTTCAGCACAAGATTTTGTTTGTGAGCTTCCATGGCAACATGTAATCAATGAAAAGTCAAGCTATTGGAAATGAAACTATAATTATACCCACGCATACCTTGTCTCACTATATATGTCACTTAATTAAAAAAAAACGTCCTTGTGTCACATTTAATTGATTTTTCCATCTCCTTCCAAATATATATAAGCTGTTGTGACCCAGAAACATTAATTAAAAATCTTAACGCTCTAGATTATATTCCATGCCATTAATATATTAGATAATTGTTATATTCATCATCAAAGAGATTTCACTATCATTGGTTGGTTTCCCTCATTAAACAAATACCCACCAATTGCACAATTCTTATTTCTAATCAGGCTAGCTATAGCTAGCTAACAAAGCTACCACTATACATCAACATGGTATATAGTTTTGTCTAATATATATATGAATAGAACACAATCACCTGGCGTGAATTTTATGATAGGAAAAAAATATAAGAAAAAAACAAGGGCATGCCATGCACACGCAAGAGAGATAATCCAGTTGCTTGTGAGAAATCTAATTAATTAATTCTGGCTCTAATTATAAGGGACGGGATATAATTAGCTGGCTAGCTTCTGGGTGTGTACCTATAATTCTTGTTGGTTTGGTGATTGAGTATATAATAAGCGTGATTGGCTGCAGGCAAACAATATATATAAACAAGTGTGAAAAAGAATGTGAAATTCTAACGAAAAATCTATGATCTGTACTAAATTTGTTGTTTAGCGATGGTGGCTCAAATTATATTAATTAACAAATTAGCCAAAGACAAGTATGTGATCTCTCAGGACCTAAACGAAGACTTTGATTGGAAGTGGGGAAATAAGACTAATTAATAACAACATTCAAAGAACAATCTTTGACTTATAGATCTCGCAGGTAGGAGGAGCTTTCCGATAGCAAGACCCTCCACCATGCATGGGCTGTATGTGTGGAATTAAGTGGATATTGAACCATATATATTCTTCTAATGCTTCCCATTTAAGATATATATATATATACTTGAAAATTCAAATCTATGACAAAAACATGTGCACCATGCTCCATCACTAATTAATGACCCAGAGAAAATAATCACTTGACATAGAATTAAGCACATATATGTAGCCTAAGGTCCTTCATTATTGACCAAAACGCATATAGAGCCAATGGGCAATGACGACAATTCAGAGAATTAATAGATATATACATGCTAGCTCTATCTAACTCGTTTCAGCATACCTTCCCACATGTTCAAACAGTGACAGTTAGGTCTTCAATTCTACCTAACGAGACATAATTTAATTATTAGAGACAAAAAAACAATGGGGAAAACGTTCAGCTAGCTCGGCACGTCCATATATATTTTGTTCAAATTAAATTAACATTTTGTATATGTAAATATATGTAGGGCCATAATATCTGAATCTCGTTAGAAATGTTCGGTGCATTCCAAATTATTCAACTAGGGATATAGAAGAGACAGATGTAATATTTACGTTACCAATTGCCACACCATTAACGACTCATATTGTAACTTTGACACTACCTAGTGAATTATGATGAGCATTAATATATGCATACAATGAACTTGCACTCATCTTTTGCCGCAGTCCAATATTTCTGTTCGGTCTCTATTATGGGTTTAGTAAAGCCATAATAATGATCATAATCTTCACCAATATGCAAAGTTATGTATTCACAAGTAGCCATGGGATGAATCTGGACCTAGTTTTTTTTTCTCTTCCTTCTTCTTCTATTTTTTTCCACAAAACGACAACATACACTACCATACATAAGTTCTTTTAACACTAATTAGTACAATATATATATATTAGTCAAGCTGCAAATGTCAAAGAGATTTTCGTTTAGCTTCTAGATACGCTGAGAGTACAGATAACGTGATCAGTGTTTGTGTGTGAGAGACACACACAGAAGGAGAAAGAGAATTCTTTAATAATTTATTTTTTTTTTCTTGCTGAGGTGGTATAAATATGTATAAGGAAATTAAGAGAGAGAGAGAGAGAGAGAGAGAGAGAGAGAGAGAGAGAGAGAGAGAGAGAAAGAGGTGGTGGAGGGCACTGTTGGTAAGATATTGGAGATCTTTATGGGGACCAAGGAAGGCTACAAAAGCCACAAGATCACGTGGATTTTAGAGAAACAACAATAACAATATACCCTTTCCAACTCTACAGTGCTAACACAGAGCCAAATCCTATGTCACTTTGATTGTTGTACAATGAGCACATACTGCAATAATATAGAGAGCCGTACGTGCATGGAGTTTGAGGAATCGCAAGCATGTGACCAAGAGAGAGAATCTCTCTTTCTTCATTTTGCCACCTTCTCTTGTGTGATATGCACCTTTCAATTTTAATTTTGAAAGTTGTGAAAATGGCAAACCTAGCCATGCATGATTAAAGTCTCATTGTACCACTATTTCCAAATCCTACTCCTCCTACCTATTACTACTAGATCTTGGTTGATTCCTTTCTTTTTCTTCCTCTTTTCTATTTTCTCTTGTCTCTCCTTTTATACTATATACTTTTGTTTAATTAGTTGCCGTGCATCTTTTAACTTGTTATTAGAGTCGTGTGGTTAAGTCTAAGCTTTTAGTTTCTTTGTTGTTTAAACTAAACAAAAAAAAAATCAGAATTAATGCAAGAAAACAGGGGAGTTAGCCTCACTATAAAACAGATCAATTCTGTGGGCAATATAATTCATCCGATAGTTCTTTAGATATTCAGACTGTACGAATTTAGTCCCTCTCAATGTTCAAATGTATTATTTTGAGTGGTGTAGCCTCTCATGAAGTTGATTTAGTCATTTAATTAATTAGTTGATGAAACAATTAATGAAAAAAACACCGAAACAGAATTGCTTATATATATTATTGAAGCAATATATATAATGCTATGTATACGTATATGATTTTGTAACAATGTGTTTCGGTAGTATACTACCAATCTACCATCAACTATGTACTTAATTAGCGGCCACGTGAACTTTATTTTAAATATATCATGATCACTTTTTTCTTTTAACTATATGTATTTGCCAGGACATATTGATTAAATATAATGACTATATATGTTCTTTGAAACGTAGTTTAAAAGAAGTGTATTTTTAGAATGGCAAAATATATTCTTTGTACGCGCGCCCATGGTTTTGATCAACTTAATCAATGATTGAGAAGCTGTTATGAACATTGTAATAGGGTTTATGATTATGTATATATAATTCTCTGTGATCACAAACAAAATTAAAGGAAAAATCTAAAATACATCATTTATATATAGAGTTAAATAACAAAATAGATTAAACAACTGCAGGCACAATTATGTAATAATTAATTAGCGCGATTTTATGATTATGTTGTTGTCGGTAAATAATCGAACATCGTCAACATCCCTATTAGCATTGACGGTAAAAAAATGTAGACAACAGCTAAGTCTCACGTGGACTTGGATTGAGCTGAGACATTAAATGTATTTTAATTAATTAAGTGTTTCGGTGAGAAAGGTCGGTTCCCACCTGCCTAACAATCTAACATCAACGAACATGCATGAATTGAGAGGAATATATAGCTGCATCTTCAATTTCTTTACTCAGTTTGCCAAAATTAGCACCTTTAATATATATATATATATATATAATTTTTCCACTTACTTTGCTGCTTTAGAGATTGATATCAAACTTGGAATATTATATATATATATATATATTATAGTAAATTAATTAGTGTGTCAAGTACTGGTAAAGAGTTGAAGAAGAAGAAGAGACAGAGAGAAGGGAGGATGAGAATGAGAGATTATTATTCATTCCTTCACGGCAAACTGACCCCAGTACATACTTTTCTTCTTACATTATATTGCAAATTAACATTCTTGTTTAGAGGGATATAATTAGTTAGCTAAATACTAAATGCATGGATATTTAATGTCCAAAATATTTAGTAAGTAATTTTATGATCTATAGGAGCTTACACTCTTTTATTTAAAAAAGTTTAGAGCTGTGATTCAATATAATTAGCAATGTAGGATGAATATGAAAAAGATTTCGATAATGTTCAATTCCCTTGTAACATTATTATATAAAAAAAAATTGAGCTTTCTTTATAACTAAGTCCTGAACCAAAGTAAAATAATAATCATTATTGAAAAGACTGCTAAATTAAATCTAATTAATTAAAACGAAAAAATGTGTTGAATTAATATTTTTATAATCGACATATAGATATAGGCACAGTTTTTCACAATTCACAAACAATATTCTATTTTAGACTTGAATAACAAAACACAGAAAAAATAGCAAAGATAAAACTCTCAATCAATTAAACATAAAATGCTTTAATTCCATACAGAATTTTTAAAAACATTTAAAAGAATAACCGCAAATAATTTAATTTTAGTATAGTATCTGCACAACCACCTATAGAGAATCTATGAGTAATTTGGAAGTCGTCAAAATTGTCGCTTCTCGTTTTTGTGCACGATCAGAGAAGGGGTACATATTCTTTTCATTTTTCATAAATTCATGAAGAAGCTAGGTGATGATCTATATTCAATGTAATCATGAGCCCTAAATTTAAGTGTCTAAATTTTTTGAACACAATGATTGTCACGGGGCAAGTTGGATGTCACTTTAAGCAAGCATCGACATTACACTGACAATATGCTCGCAACTTTCTTTTATATCAATGGGACACAATGTGGTACCGCAAGAAACATCTTATGCTTGTAACAAATTAATTAAGTAAAACAATTATGTTCATATGGCCTAACAAAAAAAAAACATAAATTCATGCATATGCATAATTGGGAGGCGAAGAAAATGGTTAAATATTGTGGAGCTAAACCAATAAAGTCATTACAACAGACATACAAAATAGACTACTCATGAGCATATAAATGCAGAATATCAAAGTGGGATATCTATAAAGAGATTAGCTGCTGGATTTATAAAATAAAATAGTACGATCTGTTGTGGTGATCATTCTAGAATTAAAATTCTTAATGCCCCCTAGACTACTATAATTAAGAAATGCATCCTATAAGATTTTTTTAGGAAAAAGAAAATAAGACTTGCACAAAGATTAACAATATAATTAATATACAATAATATTTTTTTTAAAAAAAATGATCACGTAATAGAGAAAAAAAGGAAATTGCATGCACTTAGATATATATATATATATATGATGTTTGTGTTGTCTTGTTATGGACACTTTTCTTGTACATAGTAGTAGTATTATGTATGATCACTTTCCCTAATAAGGTACCAATGGGACCATATATATATATGCTTCTTCGGTTTAAGTTGTATAGGTCAGTGAAAGCAAAGAGAGGATGATCTAGTTCTACTTCTACCCATCATGATGCAGAGTAATTTATAACTCATCAAGTTTTGTTTTTTAGTGAAAGACCCCTTAGTTTGGCTTTGGTGTTGGATAGAGTACCGGATCAGTGGGGGTTTGTTTTAGGATTTTGGAATCTGTTTCTCTCTTCATTTTATTTTAATTTTATTCTTTTTATGAGGGAGATAGATTCAAAATGACGATATGCATATATAATGTTTAAACACACTAATATAACTTTCCGTATCGAAATTTTTTGTTATATTTTTGGTTGTTAATTAAGAAACCAGAAAATAAAAAATTAATGTTATACAATTTTGAAGTAAATGAGAGCAAGATAAGGTAGGTGTAGTTTAGAATAACAAAAAAAAAAGGTCAAATGGTCATTTTTGTCCTAAATGTATGCCTTAATGTTCATTTTGGTCTTTTATGTTTCAAAATATTCAAATTGGTCCTAAATATTGGCAAAATGTTTCATTTTGATTCAAAATTATTGAATTTGATCATATTTCTCTCTTGTTTCATTTCATGTTCAAAGGACTTATTAAGAGTGACTCTTAGCTCTAAATTCATCACATTCGAACTTGAAAACAGAGATATATGATCGATTTTGCATTTTTACTTATTTGATCGTGAAACGAGCGATTTACTCTTAAGACCGATTTGACCTCGTTTGTTGACGGTCTCAACTAGATAGAGAAAGTACTCTTTGAGAACAATACCTAATTCTGAACTCGTCATATTCGAACTTGAAACAAGAGAAATATAATCATATTCAATAGTTCGGAACCAAAATAAAATATATGTTTTACCGACATTTAGGATCAATTTAAACATTTTGAAACAGAAAGGATCAAAATAAATATTAGGGCATATATTTAATCCCAAAATGACCCTTTAACCAAAAAGAAAGAAAGCATTAAATTGAGTAGGACTAGGATGTACTAAACTCCAAAATGAGCAATCCCCACCACAAAGCAATCCTTCTGAACTCATCGATCAAGGGCTTCGAATGGTACAAAACTTGGAATCAATTTGTCAATGTAAATCCACAGAGAATTGCCTTTCATATCTTTCAAAAAGCTGTAATATTCTAATGTCGATCCTTTCCTCCCATCACCATATCTTCCAAAGATTCTGCGCTTCTTGAACTGTCAATTTTTTTATGGTAAAACCCAATGGCTATAAGATCCAGTATATATAAAATATAGTATAGATGTAGAATTCCTCAATTGATGTTTTCCTTATCTTTTATTTTATCTTTTGTCTTCAATAACAATTCTCTTTCTCTAATTAATGCGAAGACTGAAGAGGGGTGACAGAGAGACACACGGGTGGAAATATCCTCGTAATGTCAAGAACAAATCTTTTACAGAGATAGGATAAAAGCTTTTCGTCCTGGTGGGAATGAACAAATTTCTTCAACAGATCACAAAATTAAAAGATCAACGACAAAAACAAGAAGAATCCAAGAAATTGACAACATCAGTATACGACGACGTAGCTGTACGTTCAAGAAATTAGGGTTGTTTTGATTAATTACTGAAAATTCGTATTTACATCTACTAAAATATTTCAGATAGATTCTATTCTTGCATTTTTATTGGTTCGTTCGTACTTGATTATTAGTCCTTTTTTTAAGAATTAGAATAACTTTTACTATCTCTGATTTTTTTTTTTTACCAAAAAAAACTGCGGTATATATGTTCACTATATGGAAATTAAACAAATATCATTTATCTATTGTTGTTACAAGTCTCGGGCTAAAAAATGAAGAGATGGGTATTAGTATTACAGCAACCAGAAAATTGAAGAAATATGACACAGCTCAAATCGAAACTAAAGTTAAAATCCCAATGAAACTGTTAAACCTGAGCTGCATATATCCTTTCATGAAAGGTGCAAGTCATAGCACAAAATTAATATACATTATACATATCAACTTCTCAAGGCAATTTTTTTGAGTGGTGAAAATTAAATTCTCGAAATATTATGTCCATTATATGTGTATATAATATATATATATATATACATATATGTACACACAAACCCAACTCGACAAGACATTGCAATCAGTTTAGATACAGGCAAATATAAATAAATAAATAAATAATGCTACGTTTATGAGTGTCTCCTTGGATGGGAATTGGATGTATATAGGTAGGGTCCGTAGGGATGCTCATTACGAAAAAAAAAAATAGAGTCTGGTTAAGGTGTTATAATCTTCGAACCTGTGCCAAATACTATGTCCATTCCTAAATTCGTACTCATATGAGTATTGAATTTAATTTTCATCTCTATACTTGATGAATTAAATCTCCAAACTCAAATAAAATTTAAAATAAATAATTTATTTTCATAAAATATAACTCAAATATATTATATAATATTATAATATATATATTTAAATACTATTTTTATCCGAACTCGTATCTATAATTTTGAATAGATAAATTTTCATATTGGAACCCATTTCATTTTTATCCAGACCCAATAAATAAAATTTATAGGTATTCATCGGACATGGGTATCTTGATCATCATTATATATAGGCCGGTAAGCCAAATCAAATTAAGAACATCTTTTCTTAATCAAATATATTGGATATTAATTAGTGCTATGAATTTCCTCACTATATTTTTAGACTTTTTGAATGATATAAAATTCAAAGTAGAGGAGATTTGGAAAGTTTTATAACTTTCTTAATTAACTTCTATTACTTACTTTTTTATTTACCATTTTATATGAAGTATCTTAATAATATATTATTATATGATTGAGATATCGAAGACCAGATGACCCCAAAATTATATAGTATTGTATAATTAAGTTTTTTTTTGGTCTGAAAAGCATCTTATATAATTATTAATTAACTTATAGTCACCATCTGGTATCAACTGCGAAATCCAGGAGTATGCCAAAATGTGTTTGTTTTCAATCACTTTAGTATTGATAAAATAGTGTCGTTTATCTTCTTTTGAAAGTAAAGGGAAGTTAAAGTTGAAGAGATCACATCCTATTAGGAGTAACGTTCCTAATTTTCCAATTGCAGTAATTATTTTGTTCGTGGGCCATGTATATATATGAAACATTAAAATGTGAAGCAGGAAAAAAGGGGTGTGAGAATCTCAATGATAATCATATCTTAAGATTCTAAACATACATACGCATGCAAGAATCAATACATATCCATACAATTTTTGTGCAATCATAATCTAGCAAGAATAGATGTTGAGATTGCATGGATATATATATATATATTTATATTGACATTAATACAAAACATGCAAAAACATTTGTTTAATTAGACAATGAAAAGTTGAAAACTAACACAAGGTTAGTCCAAGCGATGAGTAGTTTGATTTTGTTTAAATAGGACTTCAGGTTTAAAACATTGTAAATGTCGCTAACTTGGGCCAGACGAAAAACTCTCCAATCATGACCAAGTATATGTAACGTGGGTTAAATCTAAATTAGTCGAGACAAAGTCTTAAAAAATGAGAAATCTCGGGGACCGAGTGGCAACTCAAAAAAATAGACAATGAAAAAATCATATATTATTTTAAAAGTTATTTGTGTATATATAAAATATATATTTTGGACAAATTAACTTATTCTTGTTTAATTTTTTAAGTATTTTTATAAATTCAGGCAAGCAAAATTAATTAGTTATCTATAAATCATAATTGTAAGAAAAAAAAACGAGAAAAGCATGGAGCTAGCATGATAAGGACAATGCCTTGGTCATCACTCATTACTACTGGTCCATATTATTTTGTTGATTTTAAAATTATTGATGCTAATTATATGTTCTAAGCCATGCTTGGCTTTTTTGAAGAAACTCTTTCCTGTGTGGACCTTAACTGTCCCAGGCAACTTTAGAAATTAGACGTAGTTCTTGAAACAGACATTTGTTTAATTAAAAAAAAATGAAGCTAAAGAAGCAAAATATAAGGAATTGGATAGCGAAGTGGTTAGATGTAGATGCATTTAGATTATGATAATAGTTAATAATGATAGAGAATTAGAGACCAAATGTGAAAAGAAAAAATAGTGGGTGTACTAATGTAGAGGGTATGGACCAGGCTATATATTTACATGTTGATTATGTGATTATAGCTAGCTATAGCCTGTTCATAGCTATTAAATATTACTCATCACAATTTTGGTGGATGACAGCATGAAGATTCAGCTTGCGAACAAAATTGATTGTTGCAGAGACTTGAATAATTATGCATGTGCTGGTTTCATACGTCAAACTGGTCCATATATTCCACCCAATTCTAGAAATATTTTTGTATATATAATCTTCACAACAGTGTATGTGATCTTAATTATCTATTTTTTCCTGATCCGAATTACTTAATCAGATCTTTGTATACATGTAAACTTAAAAAGAAAAATGACAGGAGCCAATTTATCCACACTGTGATGTGATGCAAAACCTAAATATCTTGACTGAGTTTTTCCATTCATAATTTCCTTACATCAAGAATTTTGAGATAAGGGGAGGTCGAATTAATTAATTGCAATTGATTATTATCGGCTTGAAATTGCTCCATTATATTCTAGAATAATGGTAAGTGGTAACTCTTCTAACTGTTTAGTTTGAATCAATCATAAATTCTAGTACATGTAATCTTTTGTGATATTTGGTGATAGTGATACAAATCCAATATTGGAAGTATGTCTACACATATTTGTTTATTATAGGCTAAAGTGCAATTTTGGTCCCATAACTTTAGCAAAGATTTTAATTTGGTCACATAACTTTTTTTGTTGCAATTTTGGTCCCATAACTTTTGAAAACGTCTCACCATGGTCCTAATACTGATTTCCATCCATTATCTGCGCTAAAGATGATATGATATATTGAGTTGGATTATGACGTGACAAATATAGGTGAAGTTATGGGACAGATAAAAATCAGCTTGGGACCAACGGTGAGACGTTTTTAGAAGTTATGGGACCAAAATTGCAACAAAAAAAGTTATTGGACCAAATTGAAACCTTTGCCAAAGTTATGGGACCAAAAGTGCACTTTAACCTTTATTATAATATAATGTAGCATTCTTAGAAAAACTCATTAAAAAAATAGTAGTTTACATATCGAAGCTAGGTGGTGTAAATTCATAGTTGTACTCAAAATCGAAAGTTAAATTGTAAAATTGATAAAATCATGATTTCATTTATTAAAAATATTGTTAAATTGTAAAATTAATAAAATCATGATTTCATCTATTAAAATCTTGTTAACAAGGTAGCAAAATCGCTCACTATTGAAAACGATCGAGTTAAACTTAGTCACATTTATGTAAAATCAAATTAAATTGAACGATTAATTTTTAAAACTAAATTTTGACAACCATGTAATACTATTGCACAAAAAAAATATTCAAATTAATAAAATTTTTCACGAAATTTTTTGTCCTTATAATCTTTCCCTTTATCATCTTTGTCATTATATTCTCTATTATCATTATCTTCATTTTTCTCATCACTATCATCATTATTGTCGATGTGTTTATTTCAATTTTTATTTTATGTTATATTGTGAATTTGTTATAATAATATTAATGTTAGATGCTTAAATTTATTTTGATTAATAAGTGTTGAATTTGAGAGAATTAACAAGATTTTTGTACATTTAAATTAATTAAGTGAAAGACATATTTTTTTAAAAAAAAATTATCTTTTAAATTATATTTAGATAAATTCTTATGATTTTAAGATTCAATTTTTTTTATTCAAACTTTCAATTTTGACAACTATCATCGTATCTCAAGAATCCACTGTTAAGTATTGGTTTGATATATTTTGTGGCCAACAAAAAAACAGAAGTATAAAACTATGTATATATACATATATATATATATATATATATATATATATATTCAAATGGGCCTTGAGTGAGCAAAAAGTCATAATATTATTACTGATCTATCAACGGGGAGACAGACTCAAAATCAACCGTTAGTTGAGATAGTCTCATCAAATCCAGAGACCTAACAAATTATCAACCTATGTTAACAAATTTAAAATTTTCATTAATAAGTTTTTAATCAATTAATTTAATTAACTAATTAATTATTTGTTAATTAGATGGGATTATGTTTTTGATAATGAAAAATATTTTTAATATCCCAATGTCTGAAAAGTTAACCTCTAAAAACGATGAGTTTTTTTACTTTTGCCAACACTCTGAATCATCTTAAAGAACTCGAGGCTACAGTGTCAAAGGTGCTGACATGCTTTGTGTTGCTCAGAACCTGAATATGAACGTTAAGGAAGCAGAAAACGTGACAAGCTTCATCAAGCATTAAATGCAAGATCAAATCGAAGATTGATCAAGATTTCAAGATGGACATCCTTGCTCTAATCTTTAGAAAGAGTCGTTGCATTATTTGGACCGTTGAAGTTTCAGCTCCTAACGGTTAGTTCCTTCAAAGGTTCTATATATATATGAAACAGAACAAGAACTGAAGAGACACACAAGATACAACGCTCAAATATTCTCTCTGTATTCTCTTCATCTTAGCTTAGTGCTATACTGTCTTAGTGACATTCTCTTAGTGAGAAAAATACAAATCCTCCTCTACTCTTACATTGTTTATTTTCTAGAAGGCTATTCTAGCTTCCTGCATAAAACCCATAGGGTGAGCCTTAGTGTTTAAGGTTATAAAGGTTTATTAATAGCTTAGAGAGCTTCTGGGTTGATATTGCAATATTGTTGTACTGCTGAGCTTGTAAAACCTCTTGTGGTGAACCCCCGGGAAAAGGGTTAGCTATTGTGTACTTGTTACACACTTTATAAAAACTCTTTTGCTATGTGTTTGAGAAGTGGACGTAGCATTAGGTGCAAACTTGGTGTGAACCACTTGATCGCACCTGTCGCTAGGTGGTCAAAATACCGGAATTAATGCACTATAGTGGTGCAATCCGAGTCGATCTCTCGAGGAACTTTTTTGCAAAGTTTAAAAGCAACGATACCAAATTATCACTAATCGGGCAAAAGCAAAGGAAATTTGTTCTTTGAATGATTATCTATGACCTAAAACAATAATTAAATAAAGCAATAATATTTTTGCGTTTTTGATTAAAAGGAATGAATTGAAAGACAATAATAATAAATTAACGGATTAACCAAATTGAGAGAGTACCCGACAGAGCAATTGGATTAAGCAATCGTCACTACTAAAGATAAACGGAGCATCTCACACAAATCATCCTAAGGTAGTCACTAATAACTCAATGACCTAGGCTAACAATGTTATCATGAAAATACCTCAAACAAGATAAATCATAACAAGAACAGAAAACCTTCATTCAATTGATGATAAAGAAGATCAAGAAACATAATCTTTATAACAAATACCATTGTCAAAGCTATATACCTATTGATAAACTAGAAAATGGGTTGCCTTACCTAGTTCAACAAGTGAGGGCTGCAAGAGCAAGTTGATCGTCCAAGTACCTACAAGAACTCCACAGGGGGGGCCCTGCGAAGAATACTCCGACGCTCAAGTTAGAATGTGAGAGATATGAGAGCAAGAGACTTCTGAGATGTCAAGAATAACTAACCTTTGTCTGCTGGGTTGAGCTCTATTTATAGAGCAGGGGGAGAGTGGTGGCCAGCGCGCGGGGCGCACCACGTGGTCAGGCACGATCTCCACCAGCGGGGGTGGTGGAGACCGAGATTTGCGAGACAAGGCAATCATGGGTGATTGCGTGTTGCGTGACTAGGCGGGCGCCAGGCGACTGGAGAACGTGGGTATGACTAAGTCCGTGGCCCACGATCTCCACCAGCGAGGATTGCGGAGCAAGGTAGTCGTGGGTAACTGCGTGCCAATCTGGAGGCGCGCGCCATGACCCTGGATGGATCACGACCGCCCCTAAGTGTGCAGAGGGCACTCGATGGGCTCGAGTGCGCCTTGCAAGGCTTGGAGGGGAGAAGAGGCCCGGTTCGAGGGCTGTTTAGGCGTACGCCCAAATAGTGATGTATCACCTATAATTATAACCCAACTAGTATAGACTCTAGGGTTACAATCAAGATATAATTAAGAAATAAAATCAAGTTCCTAATCAAGAATCAGAATTCACAAATAGTTCTCAGGTCCAACTAGAAATCAAGAACAATAAAGTAAACCCTAATTCTAGTGTGAGAAAAACTCCCTAATGGTGAAACCCTAGTTCATGCTTTGCTCCAATGCTCCTCCGGGTATGAGTGTTTAGCCGCTCATGGTGGACAAATGAATAACTTTAGAGTTGACTGCCATGATTCCACAAAAAGCTTCACGAGAAAATGAAAAGGGCTAACCGAGATACGGAATGTGTAAAACTCTCTCTAAGCAAGTGTGTAGCCTCAAACTGACCTCCAGACCTATCATATATGAAATTTTCGGCCTATCCCAAGAAAATCTGAGTCATAATCATCAAAATCGGGCTTGGGCCTAATTAATTAAAATTAGCTGCAAATCATGTCGCGGCCTTCTCCACGGCCTACTCCACGGCATGATCTGGAAAATGTTGAAACTATGCGATTTGGTCCCTGACTTGTCTCCAATGATCCTCGGGTCTTCCTTTGAATATTCCAATGCATTGGACTCCCTTTTAAACCTATCAAGACATCGAGAAGCTATGCGAATTCTCAAGGTAAAAAGGTCAAACAAATAATAAAGATTAAACCCGAGAAAAACCGCACTATCAGTCACAAAATTATCCAAATAAACATGAAATCTCAATGCATATATTTTATAAACAATTGAATCTCAAATGAATATAAAATGTCTTAAAATGTTACTAAAATTTATGATAAAATATGGTCAGATCACCACTATACATCGTGGTGTGATCTTCTTAAACTCTTATCTCATTATCTGGTGTTTCCTAACTGTGTGTTTTCCAGAAAATCCGTTTAAAGATTTGAGTTGGATAAAAACTAAAATGTTTTTAAAATACCAATATTCATCCTCTCTTGGTTGTTTCATTTACACTAACATTTGGTATTGGAAAAAAAAATCATATAGAATATCCCTGATTTTGGAGTATAAACATGCATTCATGCATCATCCCTTTTGAAATAATAGCACATGAAAATCATATATAAGGGTGACCATTGAGATAAATTTGTTCAATGTTTTAACTTTTAAAAGTATACCATTCTTCTACAATATTAGTTTATTTAATGTGGGGTCAAAATATTACGGTTTTGGTTAAGAGATTCTGTGAGAATTGGAACGCGCGCATGGCATACGATGAATAATTGATTTGTCAATTAACATAATTAGTCATGTGAATAATTAATTTGAAAAAGTGTGAGAGAGAATTCATATATATATATACAAGGAAAATTAATCATGTGGCCATCAATCTTTGTTATCTGAATTTTCAATTTAGTCTGTAAAAAAGAATTTAACAAGTTTTTATACTATAAATGTTGAAGTTTTACTCTTTAATACTAAAATATGTTATATAAATATTTATTTAGAATTAATTAAAATAACTACTAATGCATGACATAAAAATTTAATATTATTTTTTTTAACTTTGATATTGATCCTAATAATAGTTAATACTGATAATAGTGTATAACAAAATTTATGTTACATTTATTTATTTCACAAGAATTTTAAAAATAGTGTTGTCACATAATTAAGTAATATTAAGGACTCTGAAATTTATGAAAGATCCAGTACCGGTTGATGAAGGAACTATGAAGCATGGACACTGACACGGACACGGGACACGACACGGACACGGACACAGCGACACGCCAAACTCTCAGAATTACACGACACGACACGACATATATTTATATATATAAATAATTAAATANTTTCTAGGTATTACAACATTCCAGCCTCTTTTTCTTGCATCAAAATTTTCTTTTATCCTTCCAAAGTTAGTTAAAATTACAAAATAGACTCATTTTTGTTAGTTGGCTAATGGAGTTACAGCTCAAGATATCAAAGTGTGAACGAAGAATAACATACTAGCTAGAAGAATGTCACTTTCGTCCGAACCATATGATACCAAAGTGGAATATGACTAGATTAAACCACAGGATACTAAAGCATAATTTACCCTTTTAATAATAAGACAAAATTACTTCCAGTACCCCTAATGTATGAAGTCTGTTTCAGTTATACCCTCAAAATTTTTTTTGTCAAATTGTATCCACAAAGTATTGTGTCAGTTTCAATTGTACCCCTAAAGTTTTTTTAGATCAATTTGTACCCTCAATGTTTCACATATGAGTCAATACCTCGAAAATATTGGGGGTACACAAAAAAAAAATTGGGGTATAATCAACTTAAAAAAAGTTTTTTAGTACAATTGAAACTAACCTCATACTTTGAGGGTACCAAGAATACTTTTGCCTAAAAATCAAGGTTTTCAAAATTGGACCAGCCATTAAACCAGTCGAAGCAACGACTTGTTCAATTGTATAACCGGATTTCAACCAGGGTTAGACCGTTAATAATCAAATAAATAAAAAGTAATATATTTAATTTAATATAATACAAATATACTAATAAATACTAAAAATATATAATGAACTCTTTAAATTTAAGCTTGATTGAGTAAGAAAGTGAGAACTAAGAGAATAAAAGACCAAATGTTGAAGTGAAAACTACTAAATAGCGTATTATTTTGAATCTGAACTAATTAATAAGAAAAATATATCTTTTAAAATAGCATCATTTTAATCTAAAAAGTTTAAAACAAAAAACAAAAAAGAATCTTGAACCGGTTTAATTCCAAAATTGTCCAGTTCAAGACAATTTTCCCAGTTAATACGGTTCTTGATGAAGCCGATGAACAAAGTATAATTCACCCTGAAGCAGCCC
Organism: Chamaecrista fasciculata; assembly: GCA_003254925.1. Lineage (NCBI taxonomy): Eukaryota > Viridiplantae > Streptophyta > Magnoliopsida > Fabales > Fabaceae > Chamaecrista > Chamaecrista fasciculata. Next base: position 105,255 of record QANZ01052941.1, on the reverse strand, counting down.
ACATTTCTTTCGGAAGTGAGTAATCTTGACCATTTCGGACCGAACCACTTGCCGGTATAACCGGTCAGATCCGGATTTTAAAACAACGCTAAACATAAAGCAGAAGATGGAAATATTATTTTTAACATCACAAGAATATCTTATATATATTGCTTATACATACAATGATACATAGTAGGAATCCATACATTATATATATGTAGAGCTGCTCTCAGCTCAATATTGGTGATCACGACATTTCTAGACACAGCAAAACAAGAAAATACACGCATCACATAATTATACATATATAAGCTGACATAGTCAACCTTTTTATTTCAGATAGTAGCACACAGAAAATATATAACATTGATGATTGATGTCTCTGTTGACTCTAGAGAAGATTAGCAAGATAATCATCAATTTTCTTGCTCAATTCAACGTAGGCATTTAACAAGGAGGTTGGTTCAGAGATCTCATCATTAAGCTTCTCAAATTGAATGGTCCAATGCACTACACTTCCTGAAAGAATATTTGGACTCACTTTGATGGTCACTTTGAAACTCTTGTATTCATCCAACAGATCTGATCCCTCCAGGAAATTGAACGTGATTGAAAAATCTGTTAGGCTTATGGACTCAACCTCCGCCTTAGCTACACTTGCTTTCCCATCTATACATGCATACATAAACTATATATGTCAAACACACATACATAGGTTTAGGCCAAAGTGTGTTATTTTTTGTCCCGTATTTCTTGTTCAGGTCTCAATTTGGTAGCATATATTCTTTTGTTACACTTTTTGTCTCATATCTTTTGGCCGATCAGGTGCAGAATTGGTCACATATATTTTTTGTTACAGATTTGATCTTATATTTTTGTAGAAAGTTCTAACTTTACAAAGATATCAGACCTATTCTACAATATGTCCAAAAAATATAATATACGACCAATTCTGCTACCTGATTAAAAGATATAAAACAAAAAATGTAACAAAAAAAGATGCAAGACCAAATTGAGACCTGGGTAAAAGATATAAGACTAAAAGTGCAATAAAAAAAATATACGGAGCCAAATTGAGACTTGAGCAAAAGATATGGAACAAAAGTGCAATTTCACCTACACATATATATATAGGCTAAATTACACTAAGACCCCCTGAGTTTTAGGTTAGGGGCAAAAATACCCCTGAGTTTTAAAACTTGACAGACCCCTTGAGTTTTCAACTGTGTTCACTTAGGACCCTTGAATTTTAAAATTTGACAAACAAAACCCTGAGTTTCTAAGTTTGTTCACTTAAGACCCTTGAATTTTTTTAAAAAATGAGATTGTTAGGGGTCTTAAGTGAGCAAAATTGAAAGATTAGGGGATCTATCTATCAAGTTTTGAAACTCAAGAGCCCTTAATAAGCACAATTGAAAACTCAAGAGATTTTTCTGTCAAATTTTAAAAGTCAGAGGTATTTTTAGCCACTAACATAAAACTCAGGGAATCTTAATGCAATTTAGCCATATATATAATATATATATTCCATGAACTAGGTGGTATTGATGAAGCAAAATGAATGAAAAGTGAAAAGTGACTATAATTAAGATGATGATGATAATGATGAAGTTGGGTTAGAAATTAAATACCAAGTGTATAATTGACTAAGACAACGAAGCCAACAGTGCCGAATGCGCCTGATTCAAGTTCAATGCTTTGAAAGAAGTCAGGGTCAATGGTGGGAAGCTCAGACAAACTGAGAGTAAATATTTGGAGGAATTTCAAAGCAGAAGAGTTGAGATCAACGTCGGCTTCCACTGTGCTAGACATCTCTCTCTCTCATTCACTTTTCAAGTTTCAACAATAATGATGAAATCCCCACAAATGTGCAAATATTTAGTGTTGTCTCCTCACATTTATAGACATGATTAAGGCATACTGTAGTAAAGAGTATATACTGTATCCGATATAATTAACTTGTTAATATTACATAAAATAAATTAATTGTATAGGAGTTTTAAACAATTACCGAAAAGATCCGTTATATCTACATCCGTTGAATAATTTGAATCTTCAATTGGTAACTCATCATCTCTCACCTCAAAATTACTTTATGTGAAGTTGTTCAATGCAAATCATGTTCAACACAAATTTGGATCCCTTGTAATTGTAGTTTTGAGAGAGAAAGTCCTCTGATACTTTCTCTCTTTAACTATACCTTTCTCTTTCAGTTACGTTATTGTATTATAGTGGATCCACGTTCGTTGAACACTACCAATATGAGTGAGTTCGATTGGGTCAAGGGATAGCTCGTTAAAAAGATTGTAGAGAGAAAAAAGAAACATCAAAATAGCCCTAGTTAGGGCCTAGATGCGGCCCCACAAGTTGTCCAAAGAGAGGGCAGCGCAATGGGGCTAGCGACACCATAGGCGCCGCCAACGCCATGTCTTGGCACCACACAACAAATTAAGATCACATCAACCCTTTTTTTCGAAAAAATTTTTTAGCTCTCTCCTTCTCTTATGAATAGGAGTATTTTCTCATTATTTGTTTTGCCCATAAGATTTTCTTTATTGAGAAGCTCTTGATTGAGAACCCTTGTTAGTTCTTTTTTGCCTCGTAATTTCTTCTGCGATCGATTGTGGAAAACGTATTTATCACGCGTATATAAACATCATATCGCCGAGTAGAGCAGAGTTCTTATCGGAGTATTCAGGTTAGTATTTTCCACTTCATTTTTTTGTTATATGTTTTATGTTTTGCATTTAAATTCCTAAGATGGGTCTTGGGGCATCGAAATCCGACATTGGTAATGGTATCAAAGCCAAGTTAATTATGCTAGTGCTATGTTCTCCAAGCTTGGATTATTAGCCAAAACCCTAAGGATATTAATCCCCACTTTGAGTTTTTTACCCCAAACTTAATATTCAGGTTCTTCTTTATTAATAAATAGGTTATTAATTTAATTAATTTAAAAATTGTGTTGGGGGAGAGTTGATCGATTGGCCATTTCTAGTGTTCACCAGTTGCTGGCGATGGTCCGTCGACGAGCCATGATGGCCATTTCTAGTGTTCACCACAACATAGAGTCGCGACGCATCACACTAGCTGGCACTAGTCAACCCTTTGTCTGTTGACCAGTGACAGGAAACTTTATTGAGCTTTGAGCATATGTTTTTTGTTTTAGCTTCTTTTTTTTTATGATTTTTGTAACATTTTTCTTCATTTTCGAAGACAAACTCAAATACTTTGAGATAGTAGGGTTAGTGGAAGTCAGAGAATCATGTGGCCACCATATATATAACCCTGTTCTTATAGAAACTAGAGAAAATTTCAAGTAGTACATGACAATTTGAGTTTCTTTTTTACTAAACGAGTATGTGTAGTCGATGATAACTCTGTAAATTTTAGTTATCTAGACTTTATTAAAGGCCTATTTGAGAGGTTTTTAATGTTGTTTTAATAAGATTTGAGCTTCGGTTTAGTTAAATGTTTGCTTGTTATATTTTTAGGGAGTTTTAGTGTTTTAGCTATTTTTATAGTTTTTCTAGTATATTTTTATTAGTTTTATCATCATTCGTAAAGATCAATCCTTGTTATTCACTTTGTAGGTAAAGATTTTTCATCATTTTAAGTAGAAAAGAAGACTAAACTGCATTGGTGCCACCACTGAGGCCGTTGGTGCCATCCACGACGTCAAAACTTGTGGCATGCATACGTCATTTTGAGGTCAGCAGATTTACCAGAATTGAATTTAAAAATTAAATCAACAAGTTTAACATATCTCATAGTTCTAATCGTGGTGAAATTTATGGTGTAGTCAAAATCTAAATCCGGAGACCTAAAGTAGGGAAATTTCTTTCAAATTTCCTAGTTTGCTTATTGATTCTTCTCTATTTCTCTTATATGTTCTTAACTATAAATAGCTAGATTTTTTGTTTTCTCTAGAATTGTGAACTACTTTATAATAATTTTATAATATTTTCATCTTAATGGCTATTTTGGTTCTTTTTACTTTTAAATTCAATTATTCTATTTTAATTGTTCAATCTTGATTATTAGGTACAAAGATATTAGGAAGTCTTATCGATTTTTCAGAGACCTTTAAGATGAGTCATAGTTTAATTGCTCTTAGACACATAATTGTTACATGCGTTAATATTTTAGTGTTTGTTAGTAGGACTTATCCATCTGCTAGCTTAAGGGAACTTCTAAAGAACTTAAACTTTAAACATTAAAGCAATTTTAATGCTATAATATAGGTGGATTAGTTATATTTAATAGGCTTATTTTGATTCAAATCAATCTTATAGGTATTTTAGTATTCGAGGTTAGTTTAATATATAATGTTTCCAATAATCATTGACAAAGATATTTAATTGATTAAAGATAAGTAAGAATCAAACTTAAGGAAAAGTCTTTCAATTCGTGAAATACTCGTGTTTGCTTCTTTTTTATTATTATTATTTATTTTCCACACTCTCAATCAATTTGTTAACTTAAATTAATTGAATCAATACAACACCGTTTAAGGGCCCAAAAAACTAATAGTGTTCAACACGATTTGCATTGAACAACTCCAGATAATGTAATTTTAAGGTGAGAGATGATGAGTTACCAATTGAAGACTCAGATTATGTAACGGATGTGGATATAAAGGATCTTTTGGNGAAGACTCAGATTATGTAACGGATGTAGATATAAAGGATCTTTTGGGTAATTGTTTTATACAATTAATTTATTTTATGTGATACTATCAAGTTACTTATTAATTATATCGCATACAATGTGTATATACTGTTATCCAATTTAAACAAGTTTTGACAAGCGAATCGGATGGCTTGTTTATCACTCGATTCTTAAAACAAATTTCAACAGCACCAATGACTCAATGTCAACATATTTCATGGCCAAAGTCTTATTTTGGTTTCTTAACTTTGTCCAAATTTCTATTTTGATCCCTCAATTTTTTTTTTTTGCTCCATTTTACTCCCTCAAGTTTCCAGAAAATACTATCGTTAATCTTTGGTCAATTTCTATCTACTTTTTTTATTAAAAAAATTGATTTTTATCCTCAAAAATTATATTTTTCGTATTAAGGTCATTTTCCTTTTATAATACTCTGCAATGGCATAAACGAAATATGGACACATTGTAGAAATTCCAATGGATTCAAAGCATGAGGAGAAGAAGCTCCTATGTGCGATTCCAAACATGGCCGAAGCAATCGAGGACATCCATTGACAGAAATTTCATAAACAATAGGCCACTTGTTGCTTCTAAAATTCTGGCAAAGAGAGGAACAAATCTTCGGATGGCGAATCACATAATTAATGAGATAAAATCCAAATAAATATACAACTAAAAAAAATCACATAATTAAACACTAGAAATCATAATTTGTTACCAATCACAAGTGTAACCAAACTATCATAACTAGATTTTAAATCATGTAATTAAGCTCATAAATCATCATAAAATATTATGAAAAATCATTAGGAAATTGTAGGGCCTTGATACCGACCTCAACTACTAAATTAAGGGAGAGTAAAAGAGAAAATGACACAAGAAATTTAATATGGTTCGGTGTTTCAAAACTTACTCCGCGGTCCCATCGGGAAAACTTCACTCTTTGTAATTTTTTAACAAACAAAATTACAAACCCTATAAATCCTCTCCATTTGGGTGATGATTTGCACCACCTTCTCTCACATTATTTTGGTGATGATGTGCACGCACACCTAGCTCATGAAAGAATTACCTCTAATTAAAGGCAATTCACACCATCTCTTCAATCTTGCAATTTAATGCATATTCATCACGTCTTTCAATTTTCAATCAATTTAATTCTTCAGTCAAAAATTAATTTGCAAATCAGTGTAACATATCAACCTCTATAAAAATTTTGATTTTGAATGAAAAAACCCCAACAAATCTTCCATTCATTCAAAATTCCACATCATCTCACCTTATCAGAAAAAGATTGACTTCTCTTCATTCTTCTCTATTCTCAAAGAACACTTTTGTCCTCACTTAAATAGTTTGTGTGGTATCTCATCGTCGCTTATACAACGCCTCTTCATTGCTTGTATAACATCTCCTCGCCACCAACACAATATCTTCTCATCACATACGTTACATCTCCTCGTCGCTTGTACAACATTGTCAACACGATATCTCTTCACCTGCATGACATCTCTTCTTCCTTGTCTAGCATTTCCTTGTTGCCAACGTAGCATCTCATCACTTGCACGACATCTCATCGTGCCCTCATAGTGCTTGCACCCTTGGCGTCTCCTCATCACGCCATCGACGCCAACTTCTCATTACGTTTTCCTTCCTTTTCCTTCTTCTCCCTAAGCCGAAACTAGGCTTTGATTTCAACTCCACAGTTTTATTGGGACAACTTCACTATTTGTAATTTTAGCACGGACAAAATTACAAACTCTCCTCAATACAATTTTTGATCGAAGAAAATTTTAAACCCTTTATCTCTTACTCATGATACACAACTATAATTTTTATACGGAAAAATTATAAACTCTCTATTTGACTGATGCTTTACACCACCTTTTCTCACATTGCTTGGGTGATGATGCGCACACACACCTATCACCTCCTTCAATTCCTAATTAATTTGATTTTTCAATTAAAAATTAATTTTTAAATCAGCAACTTTCATAAAAATTTTAGATTTTGAATGAAAAGAGCCCAATAGAAATAAGATCATATTTGGCAAGATTAGTTGGTTTGTCCATTTGTATTTTATTTATCTGCAAATGTGAAGTGGGTAGAGGGTCTTCTAATTATGAGATTTGTTGTTTTTCTTTTGACCAAAATTTAGATTTGAAGTGGATAGCGAACAAAAGCTGACAAAGAATTATCACATAATTAATGTGTAGGGTAAACATAATTTTCAAATTGGTAGCAATAATGGTGTAATTAATTTTTTTATTAAATATAAAATTTACGTGAAGATGAAAAAAAATTATATAGAGAGTATGCGAGAGATACAAAAAGTAGTAAACAAGACGATTTAATTCTTTTAATAATTATTTCAGTGTATTGACTTTATTTAATGAACAGCATATGGATTGACTTTAAATAGTTATTAGACTCTAAACCGAATGGATCAACCTACACTATATTCATATTAATGTTATATTAGACTATTTAATGAACTAAAAAGTGTTTGATTCATAGCTTAATCAATTTAGTTAGTCGAATTGGATAATATAATAAATAATGATTATTTATTATTTTAAATATATATAATATATGAAATATAAATATTAGAATTATAACAAATTTAAATAATTATAATTTAATAATTTATCATAAATAATTAATGTTACAATGACTAATTAAGGTTTGATATAGCATCCCCAAATCTTTTAAACAAAATATGTCATCTCCCCAAGTATTTCAATCGAAATAACAATCTCACTAACTTAATCTCCAAGGATGATCGTTTCCTAGACATCTCGAACGCCGATAAGTAAGATAATTCTTGTCATCATTAGAAAGGTACTTACGGTCACTTTCCAACTTTATCTTATATTCCACTTTCTCTCTCCACGCCTTTCTTGTAGGTTGTCTCATTTTGGCCATCGAAGCAATCTTCCCTTATCAATAGCTTCATTAAGATTGATAACAAAATAATTTTTTTGAGATTAAATAGAGAGAAATTTTTTTAGGGACCAAATTGAGAAAAGAAACTTTTGAAGGGACTAAATTAAAAAAATGTTAATATATGAGAGGTCAAAATAAAATTTTAATATTTTAATTCTACCGGACAATTTTTTATCGATTCACCAATCCAACCAAACATGAGCAATTTTGTCCGATCATTTTTGGTCCAATATGATTCAAACAACCAAAACAATTTTTAGAGTTCAACTAACTCATTCTTTAATCTAACAGCATATGGATTGGTTGGACCATTCGGTTTAGTCCGATTCTTATAACATTGATTATTCATATATTAAACTATTGTATATCCACCAAGCGCATGCATGAACCAAGAGTCTCCCATTCGAGATTTGAAATGCAAATGCATTAAATTCTTAGGGAGAAAATTTTATTGTCTATATCATTTTATCTTACTCAAACATAATTAATCTTATCCTATCTAATTAAAATAGATAAACAGAGAAAATCCATCATTCAAAAGAAATAATATTATATCGAAAAAAATTGTCCCTTTATTAATAGGGGTGTTCAAAACCGAACGAAATTAATTTGACTAAACCAAATCGAATCGAACCGAACCGAAGCAATAACCAAACTAAACCGATCAATGAGTGGTTTGGTTTGGTTAAAAATGCATTAAAATTGGATGGTTTGGTTCGGTTAACAATTTAAACATACAATTAACCGAACCGACCGCTAATATTTATATATAGTTTTTTTTACTTATATAGTGTTATATGTGATTATATTTAATAAAAAAGATTATTAAAGTTTTCTTATCATCATTTGATTTTATCATATTTTTTATTTTATTGTCTTATTGAATCATAAAAGTTTTTACCTCAGACAATGATTAACTACTACTTTTTGTCTTACAACTTCATCCTCTCATATCTTTAATCTTGTTTGTCATTTTTTATCTATTCTATAAATTAGGCTTACTACTCCAAAACAATATTTTTTCTTTCTAATTTTATAATTAATTAATAAAAATAACTAATAAGTTTCTTAACCGATCAAACCGACCGCCCAAACCGTCTATTTATTGGTTTGGTTTGGTTTGGTTAAACAAATTATTTTTAACCACTTAGTTAAGAATTACTTCAAACCGATATGAGTAGTTCGGTTGAAATTTTTGTTCAAAACCGCTCAAATCACCCAACAAACACCCTATATAAGACTATACAAAAAAAATAGAGAATTTAATATATAACATACTAATAATGATATATACTACCACGTGAGAAACAATACATCATTAAATAGACCAACGAAGAGGATGTTACAATATAGATTTGAGATTATCATCATAAAAAAAATATTGTGATAAATTAAATGAAGTAAGCTAATTGATAAACTATTTTGGCAATTTGAGAGGGTTAATTAAACCTATTACCATCAATTTAAACTATTCAATTTATCATTAAATTATCTAGAAATTAAATTAAATATGTGTACAATGGTCAGGCCAAGAAAAAAAAATTATGTGTATAATGGTGATGTCTAAAACTCGACTAATTCAACATTCTTGGCCAAAGGCAAATTAAAATATTATTGTTAATTGATATCACGCCATAGAGATATATATTTGAGAACATGTTTTTCATTAAGCTTAAGTTGTTTTCGCAAACCAAATCCAGATCTTACAAGATTTGCTGAATATGCAGAAATGAGTGAATGACATAAAATAATTGCTAAAAGACAATATATCGATCGTATCTAAGTAGACTTTTATTTTTTCCATTTTAAATTTGACCTAGCTAGACCCTACTTATCCCGAGAGTTAATTAATATGATCCATTGATAAAAGAACAAGAGATCGTGTTCTACAATGCTTAATTTAAATTTCGATGGTCAAACATATTGTATAAGTCCTAGCCGCCAAAAAATCTCTCTTTCATGAGTCGAATTCTCTCTCAAATCCTTCCTTGTGAGGATCACCTTTCTCTTTCATGAGAGATTTCACCCTATTTTATATTAGGGTTATCGACGACGCTCTTTTCTGTGTGTCTTCTGCAGCGGTGGTTTAGATGGTTTTCGGTGGTTTTCCTTCCCAGATCTGTGTGCTCTCTGCTCGTGTCCATGTGTTTTCTGCGGCGGGTTTTGTGGCGGAGGCGTTCTGGATCTGATCTGGTTTCTTTTTTGTGTTTCCAATTCTTTAGATGGTTGTAGTTTTAGTTGGATCCCTAGATCCGTTAACTTGGTAGTTGATTGTCTTGCCAATTTGTGACACAAAGATAGGACCTCTTGGATGGGTTGCAAACCCCCCACCTTCGTCAGATGATGTTCTTTCTAGTTTTCTTGTTGATGCTAGGGAGAGATTTGATTATTTTGCTGTGTTTTTATTTGTACTGTGCTTATCTTTGCCTTGCTTTTGAATGAATTATGTTGCAGGCCAAAAAAAAAAATTTCGATGGTCAGTATATTCAGTTTAATTAGTCAAGGTATATTAACTCATTATGGAGAATTATCTCTGAGAAAATTTATTATTTCATTTTTAATTTATATTGAATTAACTAATCGGTTCTTGAATAATTAAAATATACTTCTCAGTCATTGAATTATTTGAATTGTCAATGATTTGATCCCTGATATCAAATTCAAGGACCAAAAAAAATATAAATTTAGCATAAATTTAGAGATTAAATAGTATAAATTTGGTATAAATTCAGGAACCAAAATTATAAAATTAGTTAAAATTTAGGAACCGAATAGTATTTATTTATTACAAGTTTAGAAACCAAAAAGTATAAAATTAGTGTAAGTTCAGGGATATTTATGCTGATAAATCAAATAAATCGACCAAAAAGTATAAAATTAGTTTTCAACTGAACTTGAAAACGTGAGAGCGTCAATTTTGGGGGTCCTGGAGTTTTTGAGTTTTTGGTCGAGTTTTGAGAGCGAAATTAAAAGGTGAGATTGGCAAAGAGCATCGACAAACCTGAGGGAAGAAATCGAGTCGAAATCTTGAGAAAACGTGTTTCAAAAAATGATTTTGAACTGCAATTTTTATTTTTGATTTCTAAGATCTTTTACTTCTATCTGTGTTTTCATTTCAAGTAATACTCTTCGATTGATTGCAATTTCTGAATTTCATCTCTGTTTGTGTGGTTGCCAGAACAATGAAAAACAATGGAGAGAGGTTTTTCGATTTTCTTAGTTGCAGGGACCTATTTGTTAATAATTACAAACAATCTGGACTAATTTCTAATTAGTTAGAGACTCATGTGAAAGAGAAATTTGAAATGTGATGGTAACTATCACGTTTGTCTTAAAAAAAAGTCATGTCAGCAACCATCAAGTAAGTTAGCTGACAATCTGACACATTAGCATTTTTTGTTAGTTTCATTAACAAAGTTAAGGAGTGAGGTACAATTAATTCAAATGTGAAAGATTAAAGGTACAATTGAACAAAAAGTATTTGAGAGTACAAATGAAATTTACCCCATACTTTAAAGGTATCAGGAGTACGTTTGCCTATATCATATTACATTCTATTATTTTATATTATTTGAAGAGTAGTCAAAAGTTGATAAATAACTTTTCAATATTTTTATCTTAATATTAAAAAAAATAAAAAAAAATAAATTACTTAAGAAATTATATAACTGTCCCAATTTTTTTATTACACTTCTAGTTCTATATTTTTTGGTCATGTTACAAATTTAATCCTATATTTTTTGTTAGGTTGCACAATTGGTTCCATATGGTTGCAAAAAGTTTTAAATTGTAGGACTAACAGTAAAACTTTTTTATAAGAATATATGATCAAATTCAAAAAAAAAAAAATATGAAACCAGTTTTGCTTGCACCATACCAAAAGATATAGTTGACCAACAAGTGTTTGATGTAGTGGTTGGCGAGCTACACCTTAGGTGGGAGGACTTAGTTTTGATCCCTAGAGTCGACATTGTTGGGAGGGCACAATCGTTTCGTCTCTTTGCCCGAATGAGATTAGTCTTCGTTTAGACCGTTAATTACACGGATAGGCAGAGTAAACCCATAGCATTACCCAAAAAAAAAGAAGTTATAGTTGCAAAAATGTAAACAAAAGTAAGCAGAAGAGCAAGAAGGAAATATTAATTTCAATATGACAAGTATATTATTTTACATTGCTTATACATAAAAGTAGGAACCCATACACTATGTAGAGCCATATTCAGATGCTCTCAGCTCAATATTGGTGATGACGACATTTCTAGACACATCAAAACAGTAAAATACACACATAATTATATATATAGAAGCTGACAAAGTCAACTTTTTTATTTATGATCATTGATGAGTCGATTGATCGACGATCTAGAGAAGATTATCAAGAAAATCATCAAGTTTCTTGCTCAATTCAACGTAGGCATTTAACAAGGAGGTTGGTTCAGAGATCTCATCATTAAGCTTCTCATATTGAATGGTCCAATGCACTACACTTCCTGAAAGAATATTTGGACTCACTTTGATGATTACTTTGAAACTCTTGTATTCATCCAACAGATCTGATCCCTCCAGGAAATTGAACGTCACTGAAAAATCTATTATGTTTATGGACTCAACCTCCGCCTTAGCTACATTAGCTTTCCCATCTATATATATACATACATACATAAACAAACTGTCAAACACACACATATATATATAGATATAGAGAAAACTTACTATTTGGTCCTTAAATTTACATCGAGTTAACTAATCAGTTCTTGGATAATCAAAATATACTACTTAGTCTCTGAATTATTGTAATTGTCAACGATTTGGTCGCTAGCTAGGTCAATTCAAGGCCAAATAGTATAAATTTAGTATAAGTTCAAGGACTAAAAAGTGTAAAATTAGTTCAAATTCAAGGACCAAATAGTATAAATTTAGTATAAGTTCAGAGACTAAAAAGTATAAAATTAGTTCAAATTCAAGGACCAAATAGTATGAAATTAGTACAAATTCAGGGACTAACAAGTATAAAATTAGTTCAGATTCAGGGATCAAATAGTATTAAATGGATGGCCCAGTGCACGAGGCTCTCACTAGGTGGGGTCTGGGGAGGGTCAAGGTGTACGCAGCCATATCCCCACTTTGCAGAGAGGTTGTTTCCAGGATTTGAACCCGTAGTATTAATTTAGTAAAATTTTAAAGATCAAAAAGTATAAAATTAGTTCAAATTCAGGGACCAAATCGTCACTAACAGGGACCAAATAGTTGATAATTAAAATATTTCAGGGATCAAATCATGTATTTATATAGTTCAGGGACCATAAACATATATATAGTTCATGAACTAGGTGGTATTGATCAAGAAAAATAAATGAATGAAAAGTGAAAAGGGATACATATATCTGTAAGTGAAGATATATAATTAAGACGATGATGATAATGATGAAGAAGAAGTTGGGTTAGAAATGAAATACCAAGTGTATAATGGGCTAAGACAACGAAGCCAACAGTGCCAAATGAGCCTGATTCAAGTTCAACGCTTTGAATGAAGTCAGGGTCAATGCTGGTAAGCTCTGGCAAATTGAGAGTGAATATTTGGAGGACTTTCAGAGCAGAAGCGTTGAGATCAACTTCAGCTTCCACTGTGCTAGACATATCTTTCTCTCTCTCTCTCTAGATCTCTCTTTCACTTTTCAATAATGATGAGATTAATTGCATAATAATGAGATTAGTGTTGTGGGCTCACATTTATAGACATGATAAAGGCATAGATATAATTAATTTGATAATATTACATAAAATAAATGAATTTGATTCTTGAAATATTTCAATTATCAACTATTTAGTTTATAGTGGTGATCTCGTCAACTAATTTTATAATTTTTAGTTTTTGAATTTGTACTAAATTTGTATAATTTGATCCATGTATTTGAGATAATGACCAAGTCGTTGACAATTACAATAATTCAGGAACTAAATAGTATATTTTGTTTAATCACAAACAGTATAAATTCAGGAACCAAATAATAAGTTTTCTCATTTTAGAAACAATATTTACTTACTATTATATTTATGGTAGTGGGTAAGTAAAACCCACTAAGATTGAAGTAAACAGAAGAGCAGAAGATGGAAATATTTTCAATATCACAAGTATATTATTTAACATTGCTTATACATATGAAGTAGGAACACACACAATAAGTAGAGCCAGATTCAGATGCTCTCAGCTCAATATTGGTGATCACGACATTTCTAGACACAGCAAAACAAGAAAATACACACATAACATAATTATATATATTATAGAAGCTGACAAAGTCAACTTTTTTATTTAATTATGATGATATATTATTGATGTGTCGATGGATCCACAATCTAGAGAAGATGATTAAGAAAATCATCAAGTTTCTTGCCCAATTCAACAAAAGCATTTAACAAGGAAGTTGGTTCAGGGGTCTCATCATTAAGCTTCTCATATTGAATGGTCCAACGCAATACACTTCCTGAAAGAAGATTTGGACTCACTTTGATATATAGTCACTTTGAGGCTCTTGTATTCATCTAACAGATCTCCCTCAAGAACACTGAATGTCACTGAAAAATCTAGTATGTTTATGGACTCTGCCTCCGCCTTAACTACACTAGCTTTCCCATCTATATACATACATAAATTATGTCAAACACATATACATAGATATCAATTATTAGGCATTGAATTTATATCGAGCCAACTAATCAGTCCTTGAATAATAAAAATATTCTACTTAGTTCTTGAATTATTGCAATTGTTAACGATTTGGTCCATAGCTAGATCAAATTCAAGGACTAAAAAGTACAAATTCAAATATCAAATACTATAGATTTAGTCAAAGTTCAAGGACTAAGAAATATAAAATTAGTTCAAATTCAAGGATCAAAACTATTAATTTAATAAAAATTTAGGGNCGAGCCAACTAATCAGTCTTTGAATAATAAAAATATTCTACTTAGTTCTTGAATTATTGCAATTGTTAACGATTTGGTCCATAGCTAGATCAAATTCAAGGACCAAAAAGTACAAATTCAAATATCAAATACTATAGATTTAGTCAAAGTTCAAGGACTAAGAAATATAAAATTAGTTCAAATTCAAAGATCAAAATGATTATTTAGAGACTGATTAGTTAACTCAATCGATGCAAATTCAGTGACTAAATAATAAGTTTTCTCTTAGATATAGTTCATGAACTAGGTGGTAATCGTATTGATCAAACAAAATGATGAAAAGTGATCAGTAAGTGAAGATAATTAAGATTTAAGATGATGATGATGATGATGAAGGTGGGTTAGAAATTATTAAATACCAAGTGTATAATGGGCTAGGACAATGAAGCCAACAGTGCCAAATGCGCCTGATTCAAGTTCAACACTTTGAATGAAGTCAGGGTCAATGCTGGTAAGCTCTGGCAAATTGAGAGTGAATATTTGGAGGACTTTCAGAGCAGAAGCGTCGAGATCAACTTCAGCTTCCACTGTGCTAGACATGATCTTTCTCTCTCTAGATCTCTCTTTTACTTTTCAATAATGATAATGATAATGATAATGATGAGATTAAGTGCAGAGTAGGGCAAACTTAACCCACAAATGTGAAGATATTAGTTTTGTGTGCTCACCCTTTATAGACATGATTAAGGCATACTGTAGTGAACAGTATATATATACACTGTATACGATATGATTAACTTGATGATATATATAAGAGTTTTAAACAATTACCGCAAAATTACTTGATTTGGAGTTGTTCAATGCAAATCACATTCAACACTGTCAGTTTTTTGGTGTCCCGAATATGCTTATGAGTGAATTCTATAGAGTCAAGGGATAGCCCATTAGAAAGATCGTGGAGAGAGAGAAAGAAAATAGCACCGCAATAGCCTTACTTATAAATTGCCTACTAACAAGGCTTTCATATTGGCAACAGCAATCGAACTCACGACCTTGTGAGTTACGAATCGGTTCCTTATCAACTGAGCCAACTCTTAATTTGTTGGTTTCTCACTATTTGTTTTGTTCATGAGATTTTCTCTACTAGGAAGCTCTTATTGAGAACCCATGTTAGTTCTTTTTTGTCCTCATGATTTTTTTTGCAATCGATTGTGGAAATGTGTTTATCTCGCGTATATAAAAATCAATCATACCGCCTAGAAGAGCAGAGCTCCTAGCAGAGTATCCAGATTAGTATTTTCGCTTCTTATTTTGTGTTGCTATATGTTTTATGTTTTGTATTTCGGTTCCCAAGATGGGTTTTGGGGCTTTGAAATCTAACATTGATATTATGCTAGTACTATCTTCTTCTTGCTTGGATAAGCCAAAACTAACTCTGTTGGATATTAATCCCCACTCTCTGAGTTTTTTTGATATTTATGTTTTTTACCCCAAACTTAGAAATATACTTAGATTCATTCTTTATATTTAGTCCCCATAACTTATGAGGATTAATTATTAATAAATAGGTAATTAATTTAATTACTGCACTTGTCCCCATTTCCAGTGTTCATCGTGTTGGGGTTCTTTTGTTTTTTTTCAAAGTTCCACATTGGTCAAGTTAGGAAAGTTGAGTGGGTGAGGAAGCTATAAATAGAGAGGGTTTTTCACCTTAAGAGGCACCACAACTTACAAAGAAATCCTAATGGGTGTATTGGGGTTTGGGTAGTTGTGAGTCATTTTTAGAGAGGGTTTGCAATTTTCTCCGATCAAAAATTGTATTGAGGAGGGTTTGTAATTTTTCCGTGCAAAAATTACAGATAGTGAAGTTTGTCCCAAAGGGGGACCGTGGAGTAGGTCTTGAGGCACCGAACCACGTTAAAGCTTTGTGTTCGTTTCTCCGTTTTCCTCTTCCTTTATTTCTTGTGTGGGTTGCGCTTCNTCCTAATGGGTGTATTGGGGTTTGGGTAGTTGTGAGTCATTTTTAGAGAGGGTTTGCAATTTTCTCCGGTCAAAAATTGTATTAAGGAGGGTGATAGTGAAGTTTGTCCCAGAGGGGGACCGTGGAGTAGGTCTTGAGGCACCGAACCACGTTAAAGCTTTGTGTTCGTTTCTCCGTTTCCTCTTCCTTTATTTCTTGTGTGGGTTGCGCTTCCGCCCAACACATCGACTATGCGCAAACAATGGTTGGTCGGCAGGCCAAAGAGGCCATGTCTATCTTGTATGGCACTAGTCAACCCTTTGTCTACTGACTAGTGACTAGAAACTTTGATTGAGCATGTTTTTTGTTTTTGCTCTTTTTTTGATGATTTTTGTATAAGTTTTTTTTTGCAGAGACAAGCCCAAATAATTGAGATATTAGGGTTAGTGGGAGTGGGAGACGGGCATGTGTCCAATATATATAACTCTGTTCTCATAGAAACTAGAGAAAGTTTCAAGTAGTACATGACTATTTGAATTTTTAATGAACGAGTAGCTCACGAAATTAAAATTCAAAGTGTTAAAGTATTAACGGAGAATAGCACAAGGAACTAGTTAAAATGTCACTTTCTGACCTACAGAATATTAAAGTAAAATATAACTAAAATATAGGATATCAAAATATAATTTATCCTTTTAAAAATAAACAGAAGCAGAAGATGAAAAATATTATTTTCAGTATCACAAGTATATCCGCTTATACATATAAAGAAGGAAGTAGGAACCCATACATTATGTAGAGCCAAATTCAGATGCTCTCGGCTCAATATTGGTGATCACATTTCTAGACACAACATGATAGCAAAGGGATTGGATCAGCTGAAGTACAATATCACTAAATTATGTGAAATGTGAGTGAAAATAAGAGAGAAAGGAGGAGAGAGAAAGAAGAATATTGGCAATAAAATGGAGAAATTGAATCTACACCCTTCATTAGCCATAATTTACATAATTCAACATATGTATACTTTAGCAGCTCTCGATAGCAAGATAGGAAAATACACGCATAACATAATTATACATATAGAAGCTGACAAAGTCAACTTTTTATTTCAGATAGTATGGTAGCACACAAAAAATATATAGCATTGATGATTGATGTCTAGGTTGACTCTAGAGAAGATTAGCAAGATAATCATCAATTTTCTTGCTTAATTCAACGTAGGCATTTAACAAGGAGGTTGGTAGCTCCTGCAATATTATATATGAGTAATATTTTTTGTGGTATAAAAATTTATGAACATATTTAAAAAACAGTAATGGGAAAAAATATATAATTGATTTTCCAAAACATTACAATTTAGTCATTCCTCCAGTATATATATAAATAATATTTTTTGAAGTGTAAAAATATAAAAAAAATTCAAAATAGAAAAAAAAATATAATTCAATTCCCAAAACTTTAATAATATCTTTTATTGTTTGTTATAATTTAGCGTCTTCAGTTTTGAATATATCGGTAATATTTTTTATTGTCTCATTTGACAACAAAAATTATAGATCAGTCCAACTTTAATAATATTTTTTTAGTGTAATCAGATCCCAAAAATATATATTATGGTCCCTCCTGCATTAATATAATTATTTCAGGGTAATATTTTTGGTGGTGCGAAAATTTATAAGCATATTTCAGAAACATTAATGAGAAAAAAATATATTTTTGGTGGTGTGAAAATTTAATTACAGTTTAGTCCCTATTCTAACACATATATGAGTAATTTTCTTTTGTGGTGATAAAATAAAAAAAAAATCAATATATGAAAAAAATTATAATTCTCAAATCCCAAAACTTTACAATTTGGTCACCTTCTAGTATATATATGGATAATATTTTTTGTACTATACACTATTGAGAAAAAATGTATAATTCATATAAAAAAAATATACATATTGGTCCATTATTCAGTATATATATGGCTAATATTTTTCGTTTTGCAACTACTGAAGAACAAAATTTAGGAAAATACATAATTCATACCCCAGAAAATATACATTTTGGTCCCTCCTCTATTATATACATGGGTAATATTTTTGTAGTATCAAAATTTTAAAATAAAATTAAAAGACAGTAAACAGGAAAAATATAACAACTTTAAAATACTAATACAATTATTTCAACCCACCACAATCATTACATACCCTTTAAAATAATTTCACATCATAATTCATCATTTATCTCTCATTTTCCCAAACACCATTTACTAAAAACCTCTTTTATAACACAAATCTTTTACCTCTCCTTTACTACCTCCCCCCTCCTTTATCCTCCTTTAACTCATAACCCCCATCCAAACACACCATTAGATTCTTTTTTTATATTTGAGCCCTATAACTTATTAGGATTAACTATATATTAATAAGACGGTTATTAATTTAATTAATTTAATCATTAATTGTGTGGGGGGTAGGGCGAGTTAAACCGACCATTTCTAGTGTTCATCGACAACCGACGATGGTCGGTTGGCGGGCCGCGTCGTGTACGTAGTGGCAGTCTCTATTGTGATCATCATCAACAGTAGTCATCAGCTGGTCAAGTCTAGTGTTGTCGGCAACCATTGACTAGTGATGACCAGTGATGGGCCACCCGCCATGGTCCGAGAGGCAGGGTTGATGATTCGTCAGGGAAATTGATCTGTCCGATTAAGCACCGCAACTCCTTTTTGTTTCTTGAGCGGGGTGCTTCCTTGATTTCCCTGAATTTCTTCTTGTCAATTTCAATTGGCGATTTTCTGTCTTCCTAAATTGGGAGAGGAAACAATAAAAATAAAGTCTTTTCTCTTGTTTGTTGGGGGGATGACAGAATTTTGATTTATTTATATACATAAAAAGACGTGCAAAATATGGCCCTTCCATTTTTTGACTCTTTCCGAGGTGTATATATAGAATAACCTAGAGCTCCAAGGCTTTCAGATATAACTCACTGTCTGGATTCTTTAATTGGTCGATCTACATATGGAGAAACTCTCAGCTAAAGTGAAAACGACAGATTGAACAAATCCTTAGAAGGTGCCAACCCTTGCACCTTCTCCCTTTAGCTAAAAGACCACTTCAGGCTAAGCCTTCGGTTAAGCTGATAAGGGCTGGTTAGCAAGGTCAATCCTTTGCTTGGTTCCTAGGAAGGTCGGAGTCCAGGTCCATTCCACCTCCCTTCGGAAAGGAGGTCAAAACAGGGCTTCTTCAACCTTGGGAAGTTCTTTTGAAGTTATGTCCGCTGACAAAGTTGAGTATATTTATACCAATGATATCCCCTTCAATTCCCAATGTTCAACGAAGCGGGTCACCTAATTTCCCCTTGTTCGGACGTAGCTCTTGCACACTATTGCTAGTGGTCTATTCTTTGATTGATGTGCTACTTTCCATACGTCTTGAAGGGCTAGCAGTTGCAATGGTTCGAGGTTCGAGGCATAGAGGATGAAGAAGAACGATGAAGCCAATCTGGGAGTGGATCTGGGAGTGGGAAATTTAGGATTTCAACTGTACTCCCAAAGTATGCCATGTTTGCCTCACTTAGAACATCATGAGTCACCTTAGCAACCATCAACTGAATCAGCTGACACTTTAGCTTTTTCTATTAGTTTCATTAACAGAGTTAGGGGGTGGGATACAATTGACTCAAATGTAAAAGATTAGTGGTACAATTGACCAAAAATTCTAATAATTTATAATCAATTACAATTTTAGAAAGAGAAAACTTACTATTTAGTCTCTAAATTTATAGTGAGTCAACTATTCAGTTCTTGAATAATTGAAATACACAATTTGATTCCTGAAATATTTCAATTATCAACTATTTAGTCCATAGTGGCGATTTGGTCCCTCAATTTCAATTAATTTTATACTTTTTAGTTTTTGAATTGGTACTAAACTTATACTATTTGGTCCCTGAATTTGACCTAGTGACCAAATCTTGACAATTACAATAATTTAGGAACTAAGTAGTATATTTTGTTTAATCACAAATTGATAAAATCAGGGACCAAATAATAGGTTTTGTCATTTTAGAAACAATATTTACTTGCTATTATATTTATGGTAGGTAAGTAAAACCCACCAAGATTGAAGTAAACAGAAGAGCAGAAGATGGAAATATTTTCAATATCACAAGTATATTATTTAACATTGCTTATACATATGAAGTAGGAACACACATTATGTAGAGCCAGATTCAGATGCTCTCAGCTCAATATTAGTGATCACGACATTTCTAGACATTTCAAAACAGGAAAATACACGCATAATTATATATATATATATAGAAGCTGACATATATAGTCAACTTTTTTTATTTATGGTGATATATTGAAGAGTCGATATATCGATCGACGATCTAGAGAAGATTATTAAGAAAATCATCAAGTTTCTTGCTCAATTCAACGTAGGCATTTAACAAGGAGGTTGGTTCAGGGATCTCATCATTAAGCTTCTCATATTGAATGGTCCAACGCAATACACTTCCTGAAAGAATATGTGGACTCACTTTGATGGTCACTTTCAGGCTCTTATATTCATCCAACAGATCTCCCTCAAGAACACTGAACGTCACTGAAAAATCTATTATGTTTATGGACGCAGCCTCCACCTTAGCGACACTAGCTTTTCCATCTATATATATATACATACATAAACAAACTATGTCAAACACAGATAAAGATGCATATAGATTAAACCTATTATTAATTTGGTCCTCGAATTTACACCTAGTCAACTAATTAGTACATGAATAATTAAAATACACTACTCAATCCCTGAATTATTGCAATTGTCAACGATTTGGTCCTTAGTTAGGTCAAATTCGGGGACCAAATAATATAAATTTAGTACAAGTTCAAGGATTAAAAAGTATAAAATTAGTTCAAATTCACAGACCAAATCGTTACTAGAGACCAAATAATTGATAATTGAAATATTTTAAGGACCAAATCGTGTATTTCGATTATTCAGGAACTGAGTAGTTGACTCAGAATAAATTCAGGGACCAAATAATAAGTTTTCTCATAGATATATATAGAGAAAACCTACTTTTTGGTCCCTGAATTGTTACTAAGTGAGTCAACAATTTAGTCCCTACATTGTAGGAAAATACAAATCAATCTCTGAATTTTATACTACTGTCAACCTTTTGGTCATTGAATTGTAAGAAAATACGAATCAGTCCCTGAATTTTACATCAGCGTCAATCTTTTGGTCCCTGACCTCCCCTCCAACATTGGATTTTAATTTTTACACCACCCTTAGGGACCAAAAGGTTGACGGTGATGTAAAATTCAAGGTATTGATTCGTGTTTTCTTACAATTTAAGGACTAAATCATTGACTCAGTAACAATTCCGGGATCAAAAAGTAGATTTTCTCATATATATATATATATATATATAGTTCATGAACTAGGTGGTATTGATCAAGAAGTGAAGATAATTAAGATGATGATGAAGTTGGGGTTAGAAATGAAATACCAAGTGTATAATGGGCTAAGACAACAAAGCCAACAGAGCCAAATGCGCCTGATTCAAGTTCAACACTTTGAATGAAGTCAGGGTCAATGCTGGTAAGCTTTACCAAATTGAGAGTGAAGATTTGGAGAACTTTCAGAGCAGGAGCGTTGAGATCAACTTCGGCTTCCACTGTGCTAGACATGATGAGATTATTAGCTGCAGAGTAAAGCAAACTTAACCACACAATTGTGCAGATATTAGTGTTGTGAGCTCACCCTTTATAGACATGTTTAAGGCATACTGTTGTAAACAGTATATATACACTGTATATCATATATAATTAACTTGATTGTATTACATAAAATAAATTAACTGTATAAGAGTTTTAAACAATTACTGCAAAATTACTTGATCTGGAGTTGTTCAATGCAAATCACGTTGAACACCGACAATTTTGGGGGCCCGGATATGTTTATGAGTGAATTCGATTGGGTTATAGGATAGCCTATTAGAATGATCGTGGAGAAAAGTTATTTTATCCTGATCTTAGTAAGATACCGGTGCTTACCTCCACTTAAACTTTTGTTTTAACAAAAAAAAAAATCGTGGAGAGGGAAAAAAATAACATGGGAACAACCCCACTTAGAGGATGGATGCACTCTCACTCGTCACCCAAAAAGAGGGCAGCGCAATGGGGTTGCCACCGTCGGTGCCATGTCGGGGAATCACTACAAATTAAACCCACATCTACTATTTTTCTTTTAAATTTATGAGTTTTTTTCTACTCTTATTTATAGGAGTGCTTTTTCACCATTTGTTTTACTCATGAATATTTTCTACTAGGAAGTTTTTGATTGAGAACCCTTNGGGAATCACTACAAATTAAACCCACATCTACTATTTTTCTTTTAAATTTATGAGTTTTTTTCTACTCTTATTAATAGGAGTGCTTTTTCACCATTTGTTTTACTCATGAAATATTTTCTACTAGGAAGTTTTTGATTGAGAACCCTTTTTTAGTTCTTTTTTGTTCTCATGATTTCTTTTGCAATCGTTTGTGAAAATGTGTTTTCTCGCGTATATAAACATCATATCACCTTCTTACTTTTTGTTGCTATATGTTTAATGTTTTGTATTTCGATTCCTAAGATGGGTCTTGGGGCTTCGAAATTTAATATTGGTATCGGAGTCAATTTATGCTAGTACTACGTTCCCCTTGCTTGGATAAGCCAAAAACCTTGGGGGATATTAATCCCCATTCTGAGTTTCTTTTTTGCTATTTATGTCTTTTAAGTTTTATCCCAAACTTAGAAATATACGTAGGGTGCGATTGAGATGTAGTTTTATCCCCATTTCATTTCATAATTGGAACTACAATGCATATTCGGTGTTCGTTTTGTCTCATTATTTTCTTTCATTTCATTTTAATATCATTACATTTCATTTTCATTTCATTATCAATCCAATTACTATCATACACCAACTAATATACTTATAATTACATATATTCTAATACAAATATTTAAAAATTATTAGACAAAATGGTAATTTTTACTACCCTCACACTTACAACTTCTTTTCTCTCCATCATTTCTTACTAACTTTTTTCTCTCTCAACCACACACACTCCCTTATTATATATATATATACCAGAAATCAAAGAGAAGGAGTATGAGAGTGTTTGAGTTTGTATTGCAGATCATGATTGAAAGCAATGGAGACGTACAAAAGATAAGCAAGAATGGGGAGGGAGAGCCGTTAAATTCACATGTATGTGTCTGTTGATTCCACGTTTTCAAACAAGTGAGGGGGAGAGTGGTTAGATATGTAAATTACAATATGGTCCATTGTGTATTTATTTTATTTGTTTAATTTTTTTAATTTTATAAATGCTTAATTTTGACCGATGAGAAGTACCCTCAAATATATAATATAGTATAGATATAGATATATTAGGTTAGGTTATATAATATATATTATATTATTTTGAGATATATATTATATTAATTTAATTAAAGAAAAATTATTTTTATCCATAAAATTATACTAATTCAATAAATCAATACTTGAGTTATAAAAATATACGATTTTTGATATATTGATAATCCTTCACATATTTTTTCGGTTATATTAGTAATTTCTTTTTGTATCAA